>OMOU01000902.1:0-10217 GCA_900312585.1 Malacocephalus occidentalis
GAGCTTAGGGCCCCTGAAAGAAAGAAAAATAAAACTAGAAAGAAGTTTAGATGCATTTAAAGATGCTTTTAAAAATATAAATATGAATAGAGACTCGAGGTATAATAGCTGTTTGTGCCGAGCACTCTTGGGATTTTGTTATGTGGCATGTTTGTTGTTTACATGTTGGAGGTGTTTGCATTGCGTTGTCCCCAAGACTGGGACAACATAACGTAGACAACACATTTATTAAACAGTAAGATAGAATAGTAAAATAAAGTAGTAAGATCCAAGATTCCAGAAGGTATATTTTCAGAATGAAGGAAAGCCAGGGATAGGCCTACAGTTTAATATGCAGCGGATGTAAAACTCCAACTCTGTAACACAGGCTATTGTCTCCCCGCCTTTATCGCACGACTACATTTCGTGTGTGCCTCCTTAAAACAGCACAGATGCCCGCCCTAGCCTGTGATGTGCTTCTGCATTAAAAATACATCAGCAACATGTTGTCTTTACGCTGAAACTCAGATCCCACTGGCATTAAGGAGACAGACAGGAGCACCACTCCATCACCAAAATGGTACCATTCCCATTGCTCTGCCGACCCCAGTGTGTGTATATATAGCCTCAAGGTTAAAGAACCACTCTTTGCCCACCAGCTTGCGTGACTAGCTTAATTATAGATCCAGTGTTTATTGATTCAAGACCATTAAAGCCATTGCATAATGTATGTCAATGCCAGACGTGGATGGCGTATTTAGTGGTGGCACTTTGCACAGCGTGTTTTCATGGCAATACACAGCGATGACAGGTGGTGGCCCAACTTTGGGTCATAAAGTGGGGAATTGAGGCAATACAGTGTGCCATATGGACACAACTGTTGTGGAGGTCTAATTCTGACTATGGGTTCAAGTTGAGCTGGGGCGTAACACCGATGTAGTGCTGCCATCATGTGGCCATACTGAGAACTGTTTCTGGATAACGACTACAGGGTTACGTTTGCCTGGCGATAGCACACGGTATAGATCAGATCCACTGATGTAGCCTATTCTACTTGATCGCTTAATGGATACTACTAGGCCTACTAATAATGTGATGCATTTCATACAGAATATGCAATTAAACACCGCGCACAATAAAATACATATACTGAAGATGTGATTATATATTACACTATAGAGTAATGTTCAGCACAAATGATGAAAGAACAAAGCGATACCATAAACCATAATTAAACCATACTTTTGTTATTATGGTTCTCTGGCACACAGGGACAAGAGGATTGGTAAGATAGCCTGGGGTCTATGTGTTTACCTGCTGTTAGACACACAAGGATGAGGGTGAGCACCTGCCAAGGGGGTGTAGCTCCTTTTGTTCCCTGTGTTGCTTATTGTGAATACATATTAATTCATTCTGCATGGTCGTCTCCGTGCCTTATATGGTCGCACCATCTCGGCACTATACCCGTTGCCTCATGTTGCGCCCTGCTCCTCCAAGCCACCGGGGTGTAACTGTTGCGTTTGGGTTACACGTGGTGTCATCTCCCTGGTGCGCCTCACTGTGTTAGAGGACCTCCGAGATGGCGTCCTCCAAGGGCCAACAGCCCAACTATGGGTGTCCACCATAAACAGTGGCCTTAGTGGCACAAGAAGGACATGGCCCTCAACACCCAATGGGATTCTTTTGATTTCCCCTCCAAATCCCGTTATCTCGTACAGCATGTACTCCTCGTGTTTCCTCTGCTTGATGATGTTGGTCTGGACTCATTATTGTAATGAGCGGTATTGTAATTTCCTCCCAGCACAGGAAGTGAGCATGTGTACTTGACGTGCAGATGAATCAGAGAGGCGTGCCCATGTTTGGATTTCACATCAAATGCAATGCACATGATATTGCCCATTGAACAATACAGTTCAAAATATTACATGAAACGTTGTTAGGCTGAGTAGTTATTCAATTGATTCTATGCAATAATAACTATGCTTTGTAGTGTTTCTGGTATTGAACCAGCAACTACGTGTTGGTTTGGATTTCAATATTAACATGCATGTTTTATTTGATTAATTATTTCATATATAATGCATAATATAATAAACTCTGTTCCTAGCCACCTTTCTCCCATATAGAATGATCAGACTGTAGGCTGGGGTTAACACAGTCTTGAAGGCAGGGACTCGCTTGACTAACGATTCTCTCAAGCAAGGCAATATTGTTGATCACTTGTGAAGGCGCCTTGGCGCCTTGGCTTGTTTGTTTGCTGCAGGCTCACAGTCTGATCCCACTTCCCCCATTCCTTGCAGAGTGTGGCTCATCTAATGAGCTAAACCAGTGGCTTCTGTTTCCTCCACAGCTCCACAACCTCAACTCAAACGGAACACGAGTGTCGCGGAGATCCGCCTTAAGGCGGTGATTTACCGTGAACCCACAGGGCACTCTATTAGAGCAACGTCCGTTTGACAAACACACCGGTGGAAGCACACAGATTTGTAAGTCTTGATGACATCCGCAACTCCGCAACACAAGAACACACGCGTTGTTTATGTGCGCGCCTGATATGTTTGACTTCAAGGGCTACCCAGTGGACTGTAGCGACCGGTAGGCCGACCAATCCAACATACATCTGGGTGGACACTCACACTCATGTCAAAGCAACGTTTCTGAAAATGCTTGCAATGGATATAATAGGAGCCCTTGAATATGTTTGTAGCGGCTGCTCCTGCCACACGCCACCTAAAGTGGCTTTTCTGGGGCTCCTCCAAAGAATAGGGCACAGGAAGGATGGTGAATAATCTGGTTTATTGCAGAGTTTGTAGATTATTTGGTAGACATGTGGTAGAGCATGTGATAACTGCTAGCATGCTAGCGACCTCATTGAGTGGGTGTGATGATGGCTGGTTTAACCTGTGGGCCTTGATTAGGCAATGCAAGTGTGCATATGCAGGCTATTCGTACTTTCTTTTATTTCATCTTTCTGTTTGGAGCCAACGTGTTCTTGACTTGTATACTTGAGTATAACATTTGTCAGTTGTGTGAATTCTGCTGGCTTCTGAAAACAAATGTCTTGTACATTCATTTACACATTGCATAATGATCTGATTACAGTAACTAGAATGTACCTCAATGTTACTAACGTGAGGCAATGATGACGAAGTTGAATTTGAATGCACTGACTGTGTTTTGTACAAAGTGTCCCTTTATCCTTCCACCTTTCTGTCATTTTCTGTGTCTTTTTATAAGGTTTGTCCTGAATGTCCTCTCCGTTCCTCTGCTGAGTCTGTAACCCCCAACCCCTCTTTCCATATCTTACAAAGATAATGAATTTAAATGACATTAAAACACAGTTTTGCCAGCAGCGCTGTTATGAAACAACCTGCCGCATATAAATGCCGACGTCAATTTGGCAACCTCTCAGAACAATATGAATGTCTCTTCTGGACAATTAATCAATACCACCGATGACTTGGTGTCTCTACACTGTAGTGAGATGCTTACTACACTTGTATAATGAAAGGAGACTGGGGACTGAATTCTAAAGACATTTTTATTAGTAGACACCCATGAGAAAGAAAAACAACCATCTGACGAAAGTCTTCCTGAAATACACCCTTTGATTGGCAGTGTAAAATAAGGCAAAGTGTTTCAGATAGTTTCTCTTTTATACATTTGATACACCAACAATAAAACAGTTATACATTCGTTACTGTAAATATTTTTCGATATATCTTGTTTTGTCCATAGTCCCAATATAACATAATAAAAAATAAACTTTGATGAGCACGGGTAATAGGGACTATGAGGGGACTCGTATAACTTAGCTTAGGTAACACTCATAATTATGCTATAGATTTTTGGCAGAAGTTTGGCTACATCTACTTAGATTATATGATCACCACCTGTACGAGAAATAGGTTCGGGAATCGCGAAAGCCAACACACTACACTCACATGATTTCATACAATTCCCACGTACCATTTAAATCTGTCACTTTAGGTGGAAAAGAGAAACAGTGTGTATATAGAGTGATTTCCATCTTGTCACTGATTGACACCAGTGTATGTAGACACTTTCACACTTGGCTTTGGTGAGCTGCAGAGCAGAATACTGAATGTTTCTTCTTTATAAGAGATCAGCAATTGTTGTAGCCTTGTGCTAGCTGCAACTTTTATCCATGTTCTCTGTGTGTTTGGACTTCTCCAAACGCGCTGCAGAAACAAGATTTTAGAATCTGCACCATATCACTTGTTCACTGCAGCCATCTCTTTTGAAGAGTTTTTGAAATGATGTGTCATTGAAATACTAATAATGAAGCGCACAAACTGCATCAACTAGAGATGGGGCATTATGTCACTTCATCTCCACGCATCACTGAGCACGCTCAACTGCTAAACTAGATATTGTTACAGAAGAAAAGGAAACATGTGCCTGGGTTGTTTGAATTGTGGGTGGATGGGCGCTCTATGAAAACATCATTTCAAACAAATTCAAACCGAAGTGATGCTGCGGTGAAGAAGTTACTCATATAATAACTACTTGAGTGATTTAATCAGTGAATAAAGCTGCAGATTTAGCGGTTCTTAAAATTGTATATTTGTAACCTTGTCTTCTCTCAATTCTTTGCAGTTTTACAAAATGTTTTGGAACAGATATAATTGGAATATTCATAATATATTACATTTGAGTTGAGTTTGACTAAATAGTAGCACGTAAAGATAACTAGCATCCATCAAATATTACTTTGTGCTCAATATATTTTTTAACATACTTCAACATACAAAAAACCTTCACTCCACTTTCTTCATTCTCCTCATTCAAATATAATATAATCGGTGTTTGTAAAATACACACTCAATCCTGTTCTTATTTTGATGCAGGAAACACAGCAGGGCCGTTTCTAACTCTAAGCCAGGTGAGTAATGGCTTAGGCCCCTTCCATTTGTTTGGCCTAATCCACAATGGTTTGGAGGGGAGGACTGCGAGACCCTCCATCGATATTGAGTTTTTTTGTTGAATATACTATACATATAGAATATAAATGCTTCAGAATTCATGACAATTGAGAAAGAGGTTTGATAAGTTAGATGTGGGCGTGAGAGGGGGCCCCAGGTAACATGTGGCTTATGCCCCCAGAAGGTCAGAAACGGCCCTTATAATAATAATAACAGTAATAATAATAATAATAATAATAATAATAATAATAATAATAATAAAACGAAAAAACAAAACAAGAAAACCCTGACACAATAAAATATAGAGAACAATATAGATGATCACCATGATAACTATCATTTACTCTAGTGAATGCTTTGATTCAATTCTGTCTTGGCTTTGTAGCATTTATGAAAACACAAGTGACCTGTTTGTCAAGGAGCAAGCACCAAACCTGTAGAAATACATGTGCACTCTGACGTTGGATGTGGTGGCTTCTGTACAACGTAGAAAGGATGGTGAATGTTGCAGCTTACAGTATATAGAAAGTATGTGAGCGTGTTATAATAAACAGCATAGCAGCAGGCTACACACACACACACACACACCTCCACTCAATACCTCTCACAGCATCACCTCATTATTTTCCCTTGAATGCAATTGGTGCTTTGGTTCCTCTCACACACACGCACGCATGTACAGCACACACACACACACACACACACACGATGAGTAGAGTACTAAGCTCTTAGTATATGATTTTGTGTGTGTGTGTGTGTCTGTCTCTGTGTGTTTGTGGACTCACACGCACGTGCTCGTGTGTGCACGCACTCAATTGTGTGCGAACAGCGTCACAGTAACTGTGTCAGTGTCTTACCCTTGTGTACGAGTGCAGTGCTATCAGCAGAACTGTTTAGAGTGGCTATGGGTATATGTCCATGGCCAGCGTAGGTAACTGGGCCAAGTGCAGCTCAGCTGTACAGGGGCTATATGTCCTACAGAGAACACCAAACAAACAAAGGACACACAACACACAGGCTTGATTCCAAAAAACACCATGAAGTGAGCGTTTTATAAACACTAATCCAAATTCAAATCAAATCTCTAGGGCCAGATAGAGTCATTCGTGTCCAAGAACAAACTGGACATGCATCTTGTATTTTGGAATCAAACCGTTTGGGGGTGTGGCTTGAATAGTCAGTGACGTGACCAATGGAGAATGAGATTTCACCGAGAAGCACAGAATATTGTAGAAATACATATAAAAATAGATAGTCATCTGAATGCCCATTGTACATCTTTAAACATTAGAAGAAGACAAAGAAGAAGAAGGAGTCGAAGAAGAGGAATAGAGAAGTCAGCTCTGAAATGCTGCAGAGATTATTATTATTTGTTGCATGAAGACACATGGTGTGGTGGACGTTACGATGTGTTGTTACCAGGAAAAGAGGAGGGACTTGGATAGTGGGATACACTCGAAGGGGAGCCTCGTCATGCCAGAATGGTGAATACTGTTAGTCTTTGTCTTGAAGGGCAATATTTGGGCACACACGCTAAGGGTTAGGCAAGATTTTAACTTAAACTGTTCAGAGGTTAGACGTTGAAATGAGTTGAGACGGAGGTGCTATGGAAACGGCAACCCTGGCGCAAGCCGAATTATTTGCAAGCCGAATACGGTGAATACTGTGAAATACTGGAAAATAGCCTTGCTCGTGGTATTGTGATACATTTCTTTGCTTGTTTTTTAGGTTGTAGAGAGATTTTTGTTTGAACATATAATCCTGTTTGAAGGTGGTTGATTGAAGGCAATATTTAACAATGACTCTATATTTCATCCGTCATCATTTCTTTCAATTGTTTTGACATCACCCCCTCTTTAATAGCATTAGAGAGGAACATCCTTCCTTTTAAACCCAATTGAGTGGGTGAATCACTGGAACACGGCTCTGGAATAAAATCGTCTGACACAGTTACATGATATTTACTTCCCAGCCGTCACTCAATTTTGAGCCCCGTTGCCCATGGAAACCAAATGCAAACGTAAAAAGGTGGGTGCCGGAACTGCAAACTTCCAAATAACTTGACAGGTGTAGGTGACATAATCTGTGGGTCGCCAGCGTGATCAAACTATGGGTCAGGGTGGTTACAATGCATCACAGCGCAGCAGCCTAGCTTGAAGCGAAAATACAGATACCTTCAAAAAGATGGTGGTCCTCAGACAGCAATTCATGTACACACTGTATTTAGATGCAATGTGTTCCAATGGTATGTACGTATACAAGAATAAGGTGTACCAATACTATCTCATGATGATACTCTTGCGGGATTTGGATGAGCCTTCCGTGTGTTTATTTTGGTTTGCTTGTGTCACTCCTGCTGATGTATTGGTTCGGGTACGGTGACAACACAACGTCCTGGAATACAATGTAGTGGAATGTTACTTTGACTGGAGAAAGGTCTTTAGAAGAGTGGCTCAATATAAATCTGTGAAGGGCTTGGAGTAGTTGAACATCAAGTAGTCCATGTAGTAAAAGTCATAGAGTCGTTGTCGATCCCCCATGGTAATTTGCGAGAAGTACTTTTGTGTGAGCTCCTTGCTGGTCCTCTCGGACTCAGGGCTCCTGTCCTTGAAGGTGGGCATCGTTAGGTTGACGGGAGCCCCCACCTGCCGTAGCAGGAAGTTGGCCTCCTCCTCCATGTTCTCAAACTTGCCCAAGAAGTCGTAGTCAATGAGGCAGGGGTTGCAGAGCTGATTGGTCGGCTTCCAGTGGATGTCCATGCCTACCGGTCGGTGGACATCGAGGAGGTACTGGATGAACTCCGGGAAGGTCACCCCGTTGCCCGTCTTCAGAGCTTCCTTGGAAGCGTTCACTCGGTACTTAGCGATGATGGGCTTCCCGAACAGCGAGTGGTAGTAGGCGTTTGGGTTCTCCATCTTGTCCCTGTAGGCCGACACCAGCCTTTCCATTGGCTCTCGGGCGAAGGCAACTTTGGTGTAGCTTTCCAGGCGCATCTTGATCTCCGGCTGGCTGTATCTATTCAGCGTACCCACAAAGTTCCCGTAGTGCACCTGGTCATGCTTGAGTTTCTGCGGGTCTGACGCCTTGCCCGCCAGGACGATCAGGATCCTTTTCCAGTTGGAGCAGCCGGCCTTGGGCACCTCACAGTACAGCAGTTTGTGCTTGTTTTCCACATAGAGCTGATTCACGTCCCTGGGCATGACGGTCCTGGAGATGTTGCCTTTGTACTTGGTGCAGATCTCCTTCATCAGTTTCTTACGGGAGTCCTGGATTTGGCTGAGGATGTCCGGGGCGAGGGAGACAGCATCCAGAGAGGAGGAGGAGGATATGTTGGTGAGTTGCACCATGGGACTGGACTTTAGTAGCTTGCGGTGACTTTTGGTGACTTGCACGGCGTCCTCTTCCTGGGAGTGGAGGCCTTTCTCAAAGCCCGGTAGCTGCATGGGAGGGTTGGGGCTGGCGAGGTCCAGAGACTTAGCGCCCTCCCCGTCCAGAGTGGATAGAGTCTGCAAGAAGCACAACATACAAAGACAGAGATAAATACAACGCGATGGTAGTTAGACAGACAGAGAGACAGACTGGCACCACAGCAGAGTCAGAATGTCACTGCATTCTTGCTGAGGGTTCCAATTCCATTCATTAGAATACAGTTTATTTTCTATTTCTGTATTATTTTCAAAGAGCTATATACAGTATGCATAGTGTTCATGGGAATGACAGTTTGGTTTCATTATCATTTAATACATTTAAGGATTTTAAGGATATTTGCCCCACAGTGACAGATGCTTAGTTCTTTTCAAATTAATTGATGTTACTGTCTTCTCCTTACATTTTTATTTAAATTCAATACCAAAACACAACACTTGGTGGTGCTGTGTAACCACTGCTGACTCATTTTCAGTCGATTCCAAATGTCAAGCACTCCCCAATGACTCTCGTGACCTAGCAATAAACTGAGCTGTAATATCATAAAAACGTCCTATAAACAGTAATGGAGAATCTGAATTAGAATCATCCACTGCTTGGTTGGCGTCAGCTGACACCCAGGGCCATCCTACGTTGAGCCTTTTTTTTTTTTCTTTCAAATTTCAATTAAAAGCTATAAAGCCAATGGACTGATTGTAAAATTAAAACTTTACAACAGACAAGGTTACACGATCACCATGAATCTCAGCTGATCCCCATGCCAGCCTTAAATGGCCACACTCCCTCACCTTTAGCAAAGCCCGCGACCATATAGTAGCCACAGGATGTCAGCTGACTGGCGGCATTACCTTTAAGGAAACCTTAGTTGTACCCTCGTAGCACGGGAGATAGGGGGGGGCACATGGACGCCACCAGATCGCCTTAGGAGCGCTCAATGTTAGCATGAGCCCGTATGTCTATTCTGTGCTAACCTTGGAAGCTAAACTTGGAGCCAACCGTCCATGATGTGGGCCACATGCATATATATACTGTCACTCAAATAGGAGCCGTCGTAGCGCGTGATTGGCTGCGGAGTCAAAACGTACCTCTCTGGACTGGCGTGGAGTCGTTTTGAGCTTCACACCTACAGAGAGAGAGACAGACAGAAAGACAGACAGAGAATAAATAACTATCAGGTGACATGTGTCCTATTGCCTGGATGTTGCTGGTGTCTGGTGGGAAAACGGTTCACGGCTGTGTGTGTGTGCGTGTGGAATGAGCTGCCACGCTGGCAAATGAATAACAACAAAATGAAGGACGAAAGATGTTTCGGGGCCGGAAAGAATTAGGTGTAAAACAAGTGGAGAGGGAGAAAAACAGAAATAATAGAAACGGCGAATGTGACACCCTAACCAACAAATGACGCAAGGGACTGGCAGGGGTGTGGCTCGACCCGGGACAGAACAGGTGCCTCCCCGGAGAGCCCCCCGCCACCCCCACCCCCTGTCTGAGTGTCACCTCCAGGACGAAGATGGACAGGATTTGCACCTGATAAAGTGTGTGTGTGTGTGTGTGTGTGTGTGTGTGTGTGTGAGTCAATGTGAAGATTGTGGAGTGTGTGTGTGTGTGTGTGTGTGTCTCCGTAGCCAGCTGTTTGGTCTTTGCTTTTCCTCCGCGTGTAAATATTTAGTGGCGAGACGAGACGCGGGAGACAGATGGTCGAGAGGGACCCGTCGCTGCCGCTAATCTTGTCAGGGCGCCTGAGCGCTACGTGACCTCTGAACCCCTTGCGCTGAGCCGGCGTCCGTGGCTGGTTTGCTCGCTTTTTCGACGTCGTAATATTTGACTGTGTGACGGACACATGGATGGCCCCGTCGGCCCCGGCAA
>OMOU01000909.1:4871-16572 GCA_900312585.1 Malacocephalus occidentalis
CGGGGCATTCCTGATATCCACAGATTCTCAAACTCTTTTCCCTTTTAAAAGCCACAAGCAAACTTGATTTGCCCCTTAGTGCTTTCTAGTTATACACACACATATATTATATATATATATATATATATATATATATATATACACACACGTATGTGTGTGTGTGTCTCATGCGCATGCAAATGTGAAACAAAGAAATCCGAGCAATAAAACAATATTTAATTCCGAATAGTGACATTTTGTGTGTTTCTGCTCTCTGGTTGGCGTGGTCTCTGGTTTACAAAAGAAAAGCGCCCAGGGGGGGTTGCGTAATTTGCCAATTTGTGAACTGGGTTAAGGTAATTTTTGAAACATTATGCAGAAACATCCAAAACAGGTATTGTATTTGACATGATACAATTCATTCAGTTTGGCTTAGCACATTTTCAGCTGTATAGCCGAAGCAGAGGGACTGACGAGGCTATCAATGTACCCGATGTTGGTTTGCATTTCGTACGTCTATCCCATACAAGGATACAACAATGGTAGATATGGAAACTGTAATAACGTTATATTTGGGCGTTGTAGAGAGACATTACAATGAAGACGCTTGCGGAAAGTATGAAGGCTTAACATATTGGGTTTGCACACCGAGCTGCTGCTCCAGCCCACCATAACATATAACCTCGATCATAGACTAGCTACCGGCTAGCTAGTTAGCTAATATAAACAGGCCTAGCTGTCCGTCTTCTTGCCTGCTCAGCGTCGCCATTTCCATGTTCATATTTTCCACTCAGGCATTCTAGAAGCTCTACTGGGGACCTCGAGGGCCTGAGCTATAACAGACCGCCCAAATGCTGTCCCTGAAGAAAATTATTTTATTTTCAGACGCCGTCCCGCGATTCTCGACTGTTTTTCTTACCGTGCGTTTACTAGTTGAATCGTATATCTAGTTGTAGACCCGTTGAAAAGAAAAGAGATTTGCAAGCGATACTTTTTCCACCATTCTAGTCGGGCGCCATGAGTATGTCCTTGCTTCCTGTTCTTCCAACCGGATCTTATTTATCATTCAGCTAAAAACAACCAGTCGTACAATGAATTTCCTTTTTATTTAGCTGATTTTTATTATACATTATTTTTGTAATATTCTGATCAAACGTGATTTTTTTGAAAATGGGATGTTTGTTGACATTTGGTGGACTATTGTGTTGAGTGGAAGGCGTATTACCCAAGTCAGTGCGGAGTAATATGTTCCAGGAGAAGGAATATACGTATCTATTACTCATGACTTTAGTCATCACAAATTACGACTTGGTAAAATATTAGCGATGTTTGTGCAACGAGAAATATATTTCTGTATGTTTATATACTAACGGTAACCGCTCAACACCAAAATGTATTAATATAAATAAGTATGTAATGCATTTCTCCCATGGCTATCAGTGATGTGTATGTATGGTGCAGGATTCGGTCTGGACTCGGTCTGGATTTTTGTTATAGGATATTTAATGTCATTCACGTTCAACTTGCATACAAAATATTTCATTTTATAAATTATTTCAGTGAAGGAGGCATACAATGCCATCCAGTGCAAAGAACTGGCATCATGCCAAAATACACTTGTACAAAATAACCATTTTGACAACTAAAAAAACATTGGGCCTATCTTTTGATTTTAAATTAAATACTGAAACAGTCTGAGCCTGTCAGACATAGAAACATTCTGATCTGATGCAGATACTGTTTTTGAGAGAACAGTTATGGTCCTATTCCGAAACACATCTATAGCCTGTTCGCAGATGATCAAATGAAGAGTGGGGCAATAACAAAGTTTCATACTTTCAATCATCTGTGCTATATAACTACATTTTGCATCCACATAAATGGCTAATAACAGTATTGCATTGCCTGTGACTTTGCACAATTCAGTTAAACAGAAACTGCCACCATGATATGACTTGATGTTATTTTGATTGTTGTACTCTTCACGCCAGATCTCAGTACTGCAGGCCAGAGGCTTCTGAACATTTGAGGAGATCATACTTGACGTAGCCAACGCGGTCCACCTGGCGGCGAGAATTCATACGCCAGTAGAAGCGGTCATGGCAGAAGTACATATGACCTAAAGTTGAGAGAGATTTCAGTTGTCATGTGTGTGTTGTAGGACACTTAATATATATTAAATACTTTTTTTCTTCATTATATTGAGAAGATAGAATATAAATGGTATTGTTTACTGTTCAGATGTTCACCTTTGTGTTGGAATATATCATGGACATCTCTGGGAACGCCAGCGAAGCTTGTGTCGGTGAGGCGAGGATAGCCTCTGTCCATCTTGAGTGCCTTTACATCAAGCCTGGTTAGACAAGACGCATGGAAGACAAAATAATGACGCTGCTTTTTAATACAGGTGACAGTGAATTTCAGAGAAAGTCTGGAAATGATTGTTGATATACTTATATCATGCTTTACGTATGATAGTGGTTAGGGCTGAACGACATCATACTAAAATTGCATTGACATTATTTTGACAGTTATTGAGATTGCAATATGATTCCCTATTTGTGGGAATGATCATTTCAATTTTCATTTTCATTGAAAGAGCTATAATTATGTGACATTTGTTGGGGTCCCTACCAAACAAACATCTTTTCTTAGATCTGGAGAAAAACATTTCTCGGCCGAGGCATCGACATAGCGCTACAGTACTCAATTAAGTGGTTCACCTGAGTTGGGGTCTGCCTGTGTTTGTTATATTTCTTTTTTCAACCACTGTGTTTGCACCCAAGCATAAACGTTCAGTTCCCAGTGAATCTCACCTCCAGTAGTTCTCCCCACTGAAGAGCAGGACTTTGCCTTTGGCTCTCTGCAGGGACCCATCCACCTTCTGAACGTTGCTTGGCAGGCCCAGCTTCTCCACACTGCGGGGTCCAAGCACATTCTTGCCACTGTACACCCAGAACTGAGTTCCTGTAAACACAATTAGAAAGATTTCTGTTAATGCAGGGGGCAGGATAGCATATTGGCTATTGGTGTTCAAATCCCAGGTGTAAGTTACAGGGTTTGATCTCCTGTGTCTGCAGCCTACCTTCATTGGCATCCTTGAGCAAAATGCTAATCCTACTACTTGTTCCTTAATTAAATGTATCTTAAGTGACATAAAGCGGTAATTACTAAATACTGTTATTGATGTTATTGTCCCATTAGACTGTCACTTGGTTTAGACTGTCACTTGGTTTAGACTGTCACTTGGTTTAGAGTGTCACTTGGGTTTAGTTTGTCTTTGGTTTCAGTTTGTCTTTTGTCTTAGTTTGTCTTTTGTTTTAGTTTGTCTTTTGCCTTAGTTGTCCTTACTGTCTTGTTTGTCTTGTCTTAGTTTGTCTTTTGTCTTAGTTTGTCTTTTGTCTTAGTTTTGTCTACTTAGTCGCTATTTCACCTGGGCCTGAGAGGCATGTAATTTCATCTGTGCTGTATGTCAATATAGCACATTTGACAAATAAAATAACTTTGACTTTTTGACTTTGATTAGCAAACTGAAGGAAGACACCATACCTGCAAAAAAGTACATCTTTTTGGTCAACAAGTCCTCAAAGACCGTTTCAATAGCAGCGGGCAGGGCCGGCCACCTCTCAGACATAGCAAATGGACCCTTGACTCCTGACTCATCGCTGCTGGACATCTTCCAGTAATATCTGTTGAGTAAAAAATAATGAACAAAGGACCTGTCATTTCCAATGGATGTTTTTTTTCATGAACGTCGACACACGGGTGCATTGCTTATTTGCTTACCCATCCTTGAAGAAGTGCAGCTCTTTCCCAATCTCTGTGATTGCGTCAAATGTTGTCACCTGACAGACATCAATTGTGGGATCTACAGGCACTGTGCCGGTGCTAGGGCTGGGATCTGCAGTGGTGGTTGTGTCAGACTCAGTGGGATCTGTGGGGCCAGGGGAGGTGGGGTCTGGACCGGCTTTAGATCCTGACGAATTACATTTTCAGTATTGGACAGTTAGATAAATTGTTGCTTGTGTGAGTGGTATTAGCCATTGCAAGCCATTTCACAATTGCAATGTGACTACTGTCTAGTGAAATCAAAAGTGGGAATGTCCACTTAGATGTATGCTGACCGGATCAGTTTACCTGTCTGTACAGTCCTTACCATAGAGATACTGAATGCCTTTGATGTCATCCATATGCAGGGAAAAGTTTTCGATGTAGCTGTACATAGGATACATAAGTGCCTCTCTGACGTTGGTATGCTCCAGGCCCAGAGCATGTCCAAACTCATGGGCTGCTACTAGAAACAGACTGTACCCTGGGGGCAGAGCCATGTCAACCGTTACTGCTAAACACAATACTGTCACTCACTTTATAGGATTTGGGGTAGTTTTTTTTTTGCTCACCTTTGTCAGGACAGAATCCCCATTTGGTGTCTGTGTCGAAGTTAGAAGTTGTGGCACACCAGAGCCTACCGTCCCCACGGCCCTCGGCAGTGCACGAGTCGTATGTCTTCCCCTGGAACTGGAAGGGGAAGTGACAAGGCTCGTCCTCCGAATTACCCCCGATCACAGCCATGTCTGGTGGAGCAAAGAAATTCAATTCTAAGTTAAAGAAAAACCAAGAAGAGGAAAAAGCCATTGCCTGCGGTGCCAGTAACTAATGTATCATACTTCAAACGGAAGTTTGCCACTCACCGCGTCTCGGGCAGAATCCATATTTCTTGTCCTCGTCAAAGTTGTTTGTGGTGGAGCACCAGCGGTAGCCATCGCTGCGGCCCTCTGTGGTGCAGCTGTCGTACGTCTTGCCGAGGAATACGAAGGGAAATACGCATGGGATTTTGTCGCTGTTGCCTCCAAACGTGTACAAAACTGTCAGGAGATGTAAAGAGGGGAACGGATGGGGAATGATTTTAGAGGAATATGTGAGCATCCCACATCACCCCTGACACCTTCTTGTTTAAGAATCTGTGACCAAACCCTAAGTAACCAGTCAATCTTACGTTCACTGGGGCAGAAGCCAAATGTCTTGTCCCTCCCGAAGTCGGCTGTCGTGGAACACCAAGGCAGTTTGTCAGAGCGTCCGTCCGGGGTACAGCTGCTGTACGACTTCCCCATAAAGGTGAATGGGAAGTGGCACACAGCTCCCTCTGCATTCCCATACAGTGTCTTCACAACTGGTGTGTGGAGGCAGAAAATTAAGAGCTCATCAGTCAGTGCCACCGATGAAGTGAACACTAGGTAGAGCTGTTCTGTTGAATACAGCATGTGATGCGGAGGTCCGTTCCCGCATTGGCTTGTGTGTGCCTACCTGTTCCTTTCCCGAGGGTCCAGAACTCGTCGTCGTCAAAGTGGGCGTCACCCTGGACCCCTTCACCAGGTGGGTAGGCGTGGGCCAGGAGGCCGTCCTTGCCATCAAATGGATACGGATCCCCGTGATCTATCATAGACAATTAAATATCACAATATGTCTCATTTTCATGCATTGAGAGAGAGAGATTGTTTTATATTAAGCTAAAATGACATGCTGCCACCACCTACCACTTTTCCCAAAGGACACCATGATGTCGGCCTGGCCAGCATATAGACGGGTGAAGGTGAGCGGTGTCACATCACTCCACACCTTGAAGGCCCTTGCAAAGGCATCATCGGTCAGGGAGGCTTCCATGTCAGGGGAGTAGTTCAGGATCCTGCAGGGGAGATTCACATCAAGAGTTGAAACCATTTAGCCATCGATTGTCAACTATTACATTAATTGCCAACTATTTTCAATTAATAGGTTTGAGTAATTCCTTTTTCCAAAAATCTAAGTAAACTCAATATCTTTAGGTTGTGGACAAAAGTTTGGATGTCGTCTTGGGAAACACTGATCAACATTTGTCCAAATATTCTGACATTTTAGAATCAAGAGCAAACATTAATCGATAATGAAAATAGTAATTAGTTGTAGCCCGATTTACATCAGCAATTACTATACAATTGTACACTATGATTTATTTACAGACACTGCATAACTGCATGGTTATTAAAAATGGGGAAACTCCCATTCAGTAATCATAACTTTTTACTTCCTATCCCTGCCCACCCACCTGTAGGTGATGTCGTGGTGGTCCCATTTGAGGTCTCCGTCAAATGTCGTGTAGCTGCGTATGTCTGGGACACCACAGCGGGGGCGTTTCATGGTGTTCACCGTGGCTTCATCCAACAGTCCAGTCTCCTCCAGGCCCATCTGGCTCTGCAGCCTCTTCAGAGCCCTGGTGGTGGACACCATGGATTCAAAGCCACTGCGTTGCAGACTGTCTATGTAGCCAAACCGCTTCAGGTATTTCTTGGGGTAGACAACACAAAAAACCAATGGTTATTGATTATTCAATTTTGGATGCCAAGCTATCCATAAACAAATGATGAATGATGATGATGATAAGCTACTTACATCTGCCATCTCCATGTCAGTCATGTTTTTGACGACATCTCCAGGGAAGGTGACGAACACAGACTTGACAGGAAGGCCCCATGTCTCCATTGTGCACATCCCAAAAACTAGAAACGCTACCGCAGAGGACCCCATGTTGAGATCAAAACAAGTTGAGACGTTTGAAAGACCAATCAAACCAGCGAAGAGCAAAACACACCCAGGAGAATATACTATTGTGAGTTGTTCAAAAAGGCAAAAGAGTGAAGGCTTCAGTCTTTTGTTTTGAAGAGTGGTGAGTCTTGTTCTCCTTTGTGCCTTCCTAGTGCTGCACTGCTGTATTTATGCTCCATTGAGTCTTAGTCACAAACCTCACCCACTCTTACACCTAACCTCAGCCCTCCCATTTACACACGTGTATGGATACACTGAAATGGGGAACTTCCACACTGTCCCAATTTAGACTCCTAAGAGCCCAATGAATTGTGATTGTTTTGCTCTGTTTTTGCTACAATTTGAAGACGGCGGATTGTTAAGACTAATTAGTGTGTATCGCCTACTTTAATACATCGACATACATAAGGTCACTAAAACAAAGGTTTAACTTGACAACAGTATTGCCACTTAAAATAGTTTGGGGAAAATATTACACTTGTTAAGAATGTATCGATGTTCTGCTGAACAACTGCTGAACTGATACATGTATCAAGGCTTCAGAGTTTGGATTGTAGTTCATTTCAATTTAAGTTTATGGGAAAACTATTTTTATTATGACTTCTGTGGAGTTACTGACAGATGCTGGCTGTGGTTTGTGTTGCACACCGACTGGGAGCCAGATAAAGTCTTACTCATGCAGATGGACTGCCAAGGCGTCAGCATATTCCATTCCATTAACCAACTTTTAGAATGAAAATTCAAGTAAATGGCTCTAGATGGCTCATAGTCAGCTCAACTTCAAAGTGTGCGTGTTCTATGGTTTTGAAGCATGTTGGCTTGCAGCAGTCAATTTGGAGGGGCCTTATTATACCACTAGGTGTGAGCATGATTAGCCATTACAAGATGTTTCAAAATGGTCATTTGATGACATTGTGACAAAGTGGTGGAGTGTGCACCTAGATGTATGTTGACTAGAGCAGTTTACCAGTTGGTACAGTCCACTGGTTAAGCTGGTAGTCTGTAGTCTGATCTACACACCATATTCTATATTAGTGGTGTCAATCAATGAAAACATTTTTAAAATGAGAGAATATGTGATTAATCATGATTCAAGTACTAGTATTTACTTTTATTTTGTGCAGAGATAAAACAAATATATCTATGGTGTAATAAAGGAATGCATTACAACCTGGTAAGAAAAAGAGGGTTTTTTTAACTTTGTTATGACATCTCATGACATGATTCCATTCAACCTACTCTTGTTTTAACCAATTGCTCAGGCAGAATAGCTTGAACAGTCTCACATGGCACTTTGAGCAGGTGAAGCTAAGAACCTTTGTGCAATATGGGCCAGCTTAGTATGGGCACCTTGTGTGCCGACCACCACTCTAGTGGACATGCTTCTATGCTGACACTGGGCTCTGCCCTATACCTGTTTAGAGTTGTCTCTGTGGACAGTGCCTCATCATCAGACTCTGACTCTGACTCCATCAGTCAGAGTCGGAGGGTCATCTTCTTCTTTGATGGCTCAGATTCCTTTTTGTCTGTGGAGGGCAGGTTCCCTGTCCTTTAACATCTCAGTCAGATTTCACCCCACCTCTTCCCTCTCTGCTCTGGGCAGGCACCTAAGGTCCTTGAATCTGGGATCTAGAGCTGTTGCTACCTTAAGCCATGACATGTTTGTGTTCTCCTTTCGTCTGTTTAGGTCCTCTGTGAACGCAGCCTTATGTGAATGCAGTGCACTACATAGGCAGGGTCAACATCTGAGGCCTCCATTGTAGGCAAGAGGTGGCAGACTGCAGGCAGCACCACAGAGCTGGAGACATATTTATCACCACACAAGAGCTCAGTGACATGCCTACAAAGACACAAGACCAACAAAATGAATGACTATGCTTTTCATTCAGATAACACCCATTTCAGGGACAGGCCTAAAATAATTTCTAAAATACAATAATATAATATACTAATTGGATTTGTATAAATTAAAATGGAAGAGGATAGGGAAATCACCTTACCTGCATGGCTCCAGCTGTTTTTTCAACTTTGCCAGCTGTATTCAGCTGAGGCTAGCATGATTAACTTGTGCTTTTGCTGCGCCAGCATTGCCTTCAGTGGGTCTTTGTTGTGCTGGACCCGCTTTATCATCTTGAGAGTTGAATTCCAGTGCTTTGGTACATCCTGGACCAGTGACTCCTCTTCTTGCCCATGAGATGCTTGCTGAACTTTCAGCTCTGCGGTGTTTGCTGGACTGTGTTTTAAATTGCAATTTTCTGACATTGACAAACCCACTACACAGGGCATATGCTCGTATGATTATTATTGCTGCCGCCATAATATTGCAAGCACTATCTGTTCCTACAGTGGTGATCTTGTCCACATTCTCCCACTCCTGTGCAACTTCAATAAAATAGGCTGCACATGCTTCAGCAAAATTCCTTTCATCCGTTTTCACCACACCTAAACTAAAGTGCAGTTGCCATTTGTAATCGATTAGGTGTGCCATTACACCGAGGTAGATACGGTTACTGACTGATGTCCAGTGGTCTCCAGTCAGTGCAATACATGTAGCTTGTGCCAATTCCTCGTCTTTTTTTGTCTTTTGACTGCCATGAATTTTCGAGGGGAATAATACCCTCAAAGGTGCGTTGTATGATGGGTTGCCTGAGGTGATCTGGACAATGCCTTGTAGCCCCTGATCTTCAACAATGTTGATGGGCCTTCAGTCCATGGCGATCCATTTAGCGATTGCATTGGTTAATTTAGCTGTTGTTGTTGTTGCCCTGGATGTAGTCTGCTAGAGTAATCTGACAAACATGACTTGATCCCAACTGAGTGACAGTGCTAGTGCTAGCGTTAGCATTACCCTTAGCAAACACTTGCTTTGCCCAAAGATGGTACTTCAGATTTGTTGTGCTTCAATGGAAAGACAGCTCATCACTACAATATGTACACACAAATTTCGTTTCATTCCATCTAGAAGCCTCTTAATGAATTTTCTGTTCAACACGCCGAGAGATATCTCTTCAGTCATTGTGTTAGATGCGTTTGCCATGTAAGCACACACACAAAAAACAGGTATAATGGTGCATTTTGTTTGTACTCGGAAGTCGGAATTTCGGGGCAACACCCCCTGAAGTTGGATTTCCAACAAAGTCAGATGAATCTCATAACCCTGACTTTGAAATCCAAGATGGCTGCTCCACGTCAACAGCAGTGAAAGCTGTAGTAATATACAGTTTTTTTTTAGCACTTTAGCACTTCACAGTACTGTCCAACTTCTATCTGTGGACATGTTGCTACGGTGTTTATATGTGCAAAATGCCGCGTAATATGCTGTTATATAACTGGTATTGCTAACAATGGCTAACTTGGCTAGAGCAAACCCAAGCACAATAAAAGCATCCGTCTTGGTTTTCCAACTTGTTGCAACTGGAACGCTGTGTTTTTTTTCATACCACACATCACACTTCAGTCGGAATGAAAGTCATCAATTCAGCTCGAAATAAAAAAATATGTTTATTGCGCTTCTACACAAAATTGCTAAAGAGGAAGTTATTCTGTGGGTAACTGTTTGAGAGGAGGGTTGGCAGGTTCGTACGGATGTGGCTGGGACTACCTCAGAGCCTGAGCAGCATCGCTTTATATGGCCAAAACAACAAGCCGAAGCTCCCCATGTAGAGGGTTCCAGTCCCTCTGCAGGGCCATCACAGGAACCAAGAGACGAAAGGCCATCAAGTTGGTCACTGAGGCAGTGGAATTTGCCTCAAGATGTCTGTGGATCAGGAGGGGAGAGCCTTGGGTGGGGTAGAGCTACCTGGACACAAAGCCGGGGCTTGGTCAACCCTGGCTGGGTCGCCTGGAGGAGGGTGTCTGATAGAAAGACCCGAAACACCCAAGGAACCCAGGAAACACCACTGATGATGTGTCCAGGTGCATCACAGGATGATGTATGTTAAAAGTTGCTGCCATGACAGAGATCTATTTCAGCGCCAGCTGCTGTGGATAAAATTAAATACAAATTAAAATCTGGCCGGCCAGATATTAAGGGCCGCCTGACTATGGTGAGAGCAGCCAGCCAGGGTGCAGCATTTTTTATACGCTTTCCGGTTCTAATCAAATGTTTCCTCGAAGTGCAACTGTTACCCAATCAGCAGCGAATTGCATATAAACCCTGGTATAGTAAAAAGCCATTGCAGAATGGATTCACTTTATTTTATTTGCATTAACAAAATGGCACAATGAAATCAGGCAATACCTCCTATACTGGCATTTTTAATTAAACAACGTCAACAACTGCAGCTTCATTATACTTAATGCACAGACTTTCTAAAAAATATATAAATGGCATTCTTCCTTAATATGAGCTAATAAGATCCATGTATGCCTATTCACAAATCATTGAAATGATAAAGTAAATACATAAAGATATTTGTGTCCATATTTAACAGAAATGCACGTTGTCCATCCATTCTCCTCCGCTTATCCGGGGCCGGGTCGCGGAGGCAGCAGGCTAAGCAGGGCTCTCCAGGTGTCCTTCTCCCCAGCAATGCTTTCTAGCTCCCCCTGGGGGATCCCGAGGCGTTCCCAGGCCAGATGAGATATATAATCCCTTCAGCGGGTTCTGGGTCTGCCCCGGGGTCTCCTCCCAGTCGGACGTGCCCGGAACACCTCTAAAGGGAGGCGCCCAGGGGGGCATCCTGGTCAGATGCCCGAACCACCTCAGCTGACTCCTTTCGATGCGAAGGAACAGCGGCTCTAGTCCGAGCTCCCTCCGGATGTCTGAGCTCCTCACCTTATCTCTAAGGCTGAGCCCAGCCACCCTCCGGAGGAACCTCATTTCGACCGCTTGTATCCGCGATCTCGTTCTTTCGGTCACTACCCATAGCTCGTGCCCATAGGTGAGGGTAGGCACGTAGATGGACCAGTAAATCGAGAGCTTCGCCTTCCGGCTCAGCTCCTTCTTCACCACAACGGACCGGTACAGCGCCTGCATTACTGCAGACGCCGCACCAATCCGTCTGTCCAACTCCCGCTCCATTTTACCCTCACTCGTGAACAAGACCCCGAGATATTTGAACTCCTTCGCTTGAGGCAACAACTCTCTCCCAACCCGGAGGGAGCACTCCACCGTTTTCCGGCAGAGAACCATGGCCTCAGA
>OMOU01000928.1:0-10327 GCA_900312585.1 Malacocephalus occidentalis
CGGGGTGCTATTGTCCGCCTCAAAGCGAGCGAAGAAGACGTTGAGCTGATTCAGCAGAGAGGTGGAGTTGTCGCAGGTCTGTGGAGAGGGCTTGTAGTCCGTGATGGTCTGATCCCCCGCCACAGGTTCCTGGAGTCTCTGCTGTCACTGAAGTGGTCTGCGATCTTCTTGGAGTACCGTCGCTTGGCCTTTCTGATGCCACGTGACAGGTTGGCCCTGGCTGTCCTCAGGCTCGCCTCATCCCCACCTTTGAAGGCGGCGTTCCGCGCCCTCAGGAGCCTGTGGACTTCCCCTGTCAGCCATGGCTTCCGGTTGGCCCGGACGGTGATGGTTTTGGAAACCGTGAAGTCGTCCATGCACTTCCTCATGTAGGCCGTCACGGTCTCTGTGTACTCCTGGAGGTCTGTGGTGTTGTTGTAGGTGGCAGCCTGTTTGAACATGCTCCAATCCGTGGTGGAGAAGCAGTCCTGGAGTGCCTCTGACCTGGAGTGCCTCTGACCTGAAACAAAGTGAGTCAAGTATTATGTCATTATAATCAAGCTGTGAAGGTCCAAGTATCCACTGGTTTGGATTTATGGAGACATATTGACGTCTTGTGGCGCTTTTCCGCTGCGTAGTACCGGCTCGACTCGCCTGACTTGACTCGACTCGCTTTGGTACCTGCTCCTTTTCCCTTTTCCACTACAGATTTTGTACTCCTCCGTGTAGCAGGACGTCACAGCGACGCCGCTATTTAGCTGGCTGTTTGTCACGGCAAAAACATCAGACGGCCTCAACTATTGACAAAGTTCCGAGGCGAATATGCTGTTTTCAATAAGAAACAGGATCTCAACCTCTTAAAGCACAAGACGATGCTCCGTTAGTTATTTGGAATTTCCACAGTATTATTAGTCACATATTGTTTAGGAACTGGTTTTACATCTTAAATGTTTTAGAGGAAGACATCTGAATAAAAGGGCAAAATGTAAACACTCATTTAGAATAACAATGTAAACAGTGCAAGCACACCATGTAGGAAACCGCACTAGTGATATCCGTGCTTCTGTTGGATTGCCTTTCATATCAGAATCAGAATGAGGTTTTTGTGTGAAACGGCTTTAAGACCTGTGGTGGCAGGCTGTGTGTTTACATGAACAATGACTGGTGTGTAATCGCTACGGTCGTCGCAGCCCACTGTTCACCACAGCTAGAGTCTTGTGGTGAAATGCAACTTATGAGGTGTTGGGATGTCTGCCAACACCTCATAAGTTGCATTTCATTCCCTGCTTGGCCCATTTCTGTTGTCGAGAAACCATTGCTGGAGTTGTACTGCTGTACATGGTCACTGTTAATCATAGAGGGCGATGAATCTGTTTCTTTATTTAACGAGTTATTCTGGCAGCCCTAATGATAATATGATGATAATATATTATATCCCCCTCAATACATGATTAACAAGCAATTAGAATTGAAAGGACGGAGCATCGTCTGATGCTATATGAGGTTGAAGGTTGAATCTTTTGTCTTTTTTTACCATCTTGATGGTCCATCTCCAATGCTGTGACATCCTGCTACGCGGAGCGGCTACTAGATCTGTAGGCGTAGCGCGGAAGAGGGGGGTGGGGTTAACAGTGTTGCTTAACAGCTGTGGCTTATTTGCATAAGGAATCAAAACTGACCATTGGAGAACAGGACTGTCTTGACAGGGTGCAAAGGGTGCTTGACACTTGTGGTGCTTTGACCAAAGCATGACACAGACATTTCATTAAGGCCTCAAGGAACTGTGTAAACTGGTGGGAAAATGGCATAATATGGGGCCTTTAAAATGCTTTTGAATTATCAAAAGGATGTAGTTGGTTGGTTTGGAGTTCACTGCTGCCCTCTGCTGCTCCGTGTGGGTGAAACAATGACATGACACAATATGTTAGTTTGTTTTTCCAACCTGCTCCATGCTTGACTTGAAGGACCCAAGTGGTAGCCATGACTGTCTGTTTGCGAGGCTTGTGTGGAAAAGACGAGCGTGTAGTTCCTCTAACGGCCTGTAGGTAGTCCATGGCTACCATTCCATGCCAACGGGAAGAAATGTGATTTAATTATTCTGACGCTAAGCCAATGGACTCCTACTTTACTATTAATTCTTTGCTTTGCTGGTTGCTAAAATCTCAAAATGTTAGTGGACGTGTAAACGTATAGATTGCATCTTGGATGATACTTCCATATATTTTAGTCTATGAAGGGAACATCGAAGCTCAAATATATAAACCTTCAGTAGGGGGTGAGTGACCTTCATGTTGAGTTTGTCAAAATGTCAAGTGCTGAAAACCATATTGGATCACATTTTGAGATTGTTAAAAGCCAAACATTTGTATTTATTTGACATGAGCGGTGTAACAGACAACAGGAAGATTTTACTGTTGTGACAATTTGATGTGTGTGTGTGTGTGTGTGTGTGCCTCCAGGGAGACTCCGGCGGCCCCCTGGTATGTCCCATGGGGAATGGGACGTGGGTTCAAGCTGGGGTGGTGAGCTTCGGTTTGGGCTGTGCCGCCAAGAACCACCCGGGCGTCTACGCCAAGGTGTCCAGCTTCTCTGACCTAATCCGGGACACGGTACCGGGGATCCGCCTGTATAGCCGGGCCCCGCAGAGCTTCTGGGCCTGGGGCCCCACAGGAGTGCTCTGCCTGCTGTTCATTGGCCACCTGTTGTTCTAAGAACCTTCCAAAATGACCTTCCCTTATGAAACAGAGTCTTTTTCTCATTGTAGTTCAAATCAGATTGATGACTGTCCCGTTGTTGATACAAGTGGATATGATGCAACGCGGTCTGGATGGTTGTTGTGGCACAACAGTCAAATCCTCAAATGTGTTTTGTGACACCAAGCCGAATGCGAGTTACTTTTAAATGTAAATTGTTTTGATTCTAGTTTTTTTAATGAAATGATACCTGTGTATAAAAGTGTATAAAAATGATGATATAGAATGTAAAATTAAAAAAGAAATGACTATTCTATTTTGATTCTGTGTCATTCCTTTGTTTAAACACAAGAGTCATGACATTGATTGTATCGTTAAAAAATGTACAGAGCGCAATCAAGATCTGACCCACATACTGCCATTTGATTTTATTGAAAGAAAAACTGAGAAAGAGTCACTGCTACCTGTATTTAAAAAGACTGCTGGTAGTTTCCTTGATCTGTGCTGATTATAATACTTTCATGCTAGAAATTCCTTGAAAAGGTAGAAATGCAAGTGTGTTAGGGGTGGAGTCAGGCATCAGGTGGCATGGAATCAGAGAGGCTCATGGGAGACCCCAGCTGTAGCTCCTGCTGCAGTGACTCGAGGTCAGCCTGGGTCATGCTGTGGACTTCCAGCCAGTCAGACAGCAGGGAGGCCGAAAGGGGTCCAGAGTCATAACTGATGGCAGAAATGTCAAATGAAAAGGGAATTAATCTTGCGTCAAAATAAACAAAACAAACTACACCTTAAAAGTCACCAAGTAAATGTATCCCACCCACAAACGGGTGGGATACAGTCAAATCAGATATTTATACCTACTGTTGAATCCTCTTACCCTGTCCCACATGGTATGCCCAAACCGTACCTGTCTCTGGGGTCTGAGTGCTGCAGGTCAGTGAGTGACTGGCTGAGCAGGTCGTCCAGGTCAAAGCCCACACCATATCCAGCACCACTGCCTTTAGGGGTCACCGAAAAGACAGGTGGCAACACGTCCTCCACCTGGCAAAGAACCAAACGGTATAGTGAGCTAGAGCTAGGTTGTGGTTGTGGTCCTGTCTTTTCCAACTGCACTTACACTAGGTTGCGGATGTTCAGGACATGGGCTAAGCAAATCTTAGTTACTTAGCTCTGTGGGTTCTTACTGTGTTGTCACGGAGACAATATAAACGTGGACAACCCGGGGACAAATCTGCTGCATCATTGCAAAGATTGGAATTGAAATTAAAAAGGAATACAGGCTACCAGGCACTCACAAAAGTTAAGTTAAATGCTTCTGTTGAGAAT
The DNA here is from genome assembly GCA_900312585.1 of Malacocephalus occidentalis. NCBI lineage: Eukaryota > Metazoa > Chordata > Actinopteri > Gadiformes > Macrouridae > Malacocephalus > Malacocephalus occidentalis. Next base: position 3,999 of record OMOU01000928.1, read on the forward strand.
TGAGAATGGTTTGAGCAAGCTCGTTCTTTGATCATATTATGGACATGAATCCCAATTAGTATTATTGTTTACATGACAATCGGTTGTTCTTGTGAGGTCCACTAAGCTAAACTCGTTCATCCTCTACCTTACAGAAAAGGACGCAAAGTGAGTCCGCTAAGACCACGTCATTTATTGTTCTCTACAAGGTAAGCTAAGTGAGCGAGGTCTGTTGAAATAGCGCACCGCACCAGCCGACGGCACCCACCTGGGACTTGGACAGCTGCAGGGTGACCGTGTGGATGTCTGGGGCGGCACAGGGACCACTTGGCCCCGCGTCGCTGAAGCCCAGGCCAGGGCACAGGCTAGGTCCATCTGTCTGAGAGCCAGGCTTGTCTTCCTGGGACGGAGCCGGCTTCTCCGGGAGCCCTGTGGCCGCAGCTGAGGGCTGGGCCGTGTGGCGAAGGAAGTGGGGGAGGCCGTTCTGGAGGACCACGGCGTCCCTGCCGCTTGGGGCCTTGTTAAGAAATCTGTCCAGGAGGAGGTGGGGGTTGTGGAACGATAGGGGTCCGAGAGGAGGAAGAGGAGCGGCCTGGGGAAGGAGGCCTGGAAGAGGTGGTGCGTGTGCACTTGCTGCCGGAGGCTGGTTGTTCCACCTCCCCAGGCAGCTCAGTCCGCCTCCTCCCAACACCGCCTCGTGTGGCGGCGGTGGCTCTTCTGCGCCTCCTTCGACTGCATCGTTGACAGGGATCACGGCGGCGTTCCCTACAGCCAGTAGAGGCGGTGCGGCTGCAGATGGGGCCGATTTGCTGGGGTTGGGTGGAGAGAGGAGGGTAACCGGTGGCCCTGCAGGCTGGAAGAAAACTTGGGGCTTTAGTGCTTGCTCTGGCGAGCTGCCTTTCTCCTGCTCTGCTTTTTTACAACCGCCTTGTTGCCAGTTGGTTGGCGGCTCCCCAGAGCCATCCATCATCTTTTTCCAGCGCTCCAGTAGGCTCTTGTCATCGTCGCTCAGGAGCACGCCGCCCAGGGAGTCACCGCGCCTGCCCTCTCTTCTCTCCTTCTCCTTCATCTTCCTCTCACGTTCCCTGGCTCGCTCCTGCCTCTTCCGGCGTTTTTCCTCCCTCTCCCGCTGGCGCTCCTGGGCGGTGACGGGCCGACGGCACTCCTGGAGGGAAGAGAGAGAGGAGGAGGCGGAGAGCGTGCCTCCTGTGGAGCCATCGATGCTCAGCACCGAGCATCCTCCATCTGGAAGCAAAACATACCATGCTTACCAACGGCATTTAAAGCCAGTTCATCACTAGTTACCGTCAGTTACGGCCAATTACAACTAGTTACAGAAGAGCTCATTCCAACTAATCAGGACCAGTAAACTCGAGTTTGCAATTGTTAACACTAGTTCACAATCACTAGTTATGGGAAGTTGTCACTAGTTAACCCTGGTTACCACTAATTAGTACTAGTTACCATGAGTAAACGCTAGTTAACAATAGTCCACAATAGTTGCCACTGGTTTTGACACGCTTTGACAAGTTATCATGGTGGGGTGCGATAACCCCTGGTAGTTACAAGTCATCACTAATTATAGTGAATAATTACATTTTGTTCCAGTCATTCTGACCAAATTCCTCTCAAATTCCTGCCAGAGTGGAAAAATCTACCGGCCAAGCAATTGTTTAAAATTTTCCCCTGCCAAATGATCCATAGTACCTGCTGGCAGCAGGTGTCTCTTTTGGCCCCAGTGCATGTTTAAAGTAGAAACACAGGGCGCTTTCACACCTGCGCTGTTTGGTCCATTTGAATCTAACCCTACAGTTCAAGATTTTGGTTTGTCACATGCACATACAGGATATGCAGTGAAATGAAAATGCAGTGAAAGAATAATACAGATGACATGAATTGGAGGGATCAGAATATTTACAGTATTTACAGTATTATAGTAAAAAGAGCACCAGGAATGATAAATATAAAAAATATTAAAAGAATATAGAATAAAGTGAGTACAGAGGGGTTGGGGGTCTGAACGCTCATTTGAACAATGGCGCAGACCAAACAAACGAACTAGCTAGCTAACTTTAGGTGGGAACGTGGTCCGAACCAACTACAGGAAGCGATGTGTGTGTGTGTGTGTTCCTCTGTTGATAGTGGTCCTTATTTCCATAATGAAGTTCAACTTGACGTCCAATTTCCATTTATGTAAAAATACCACAATAATAATATACAAGTTAGGCCTATATGAATGATCAAATGCATAGGGCAACAACTTGCTATCTCGGCAGCCGCTCATACTTTTTTCTGAAACCAGGAAGCCGTTTTTCAAGTTTACCTCGGATATTCTGTCCAATAGACAGCGACCCCCTCGGGCACGAGGCGGTTCTTTACAATGTTTGGTTCGCCTGACAAAGCCAGGAACGCTAACCGCACCAAATGCAACAAAAGATGCAACAAAATATCAATCGCAGTCTACCGAACTAGAGGTGTGAAAGTGCCCTACAGACCCCACAGGACTTACCGCTCCTGGTTTTGTTCCGGAGGGCTGACTTCACCAAGGCCGCCTTCAAGGCAGCTTTGGTGTCCTCAGAAATGGCCCCATCCTTCCGGGGCCCCTCTGCTACCGGGGGCCGGTCCGTCTTGGCCAGGGACTGGGAGAGAGAGTGGGACAGAGACTGGACCTGGGCTTCGGAGAGCGCCAGAGCCGGAACAGTCGTGGCGGTGGTCTGGGTCAGTGGTGTGGCGGAAGGCGCAGGTGCGGTGCTCTGGTTCTCCTGTGGAGGAGGAGGAGCCCGGGTGTCTGCCAGCACCACCTCCTCCTCCTGCCTTTGCTTTGAGAACTCCCCCATAGCATCTGGAGGCGCGTCCTGGGTGCAGACGGGCGAGGTCAGGTCAATGGTCTCTGTCTGCCCACCGTCTGAATTGGCGCTGGGCATGTCCACATCCACCGGACAGGCCAGGGACTTTGTCAGGGACAGCAGCTGGACCTGGACCAGTGAGCTTTGGTGCAGTTGTATCCTCGTGTCCTGCTGCAGCCCCCTGGTCTCATCATCCATCACTTGCTGTGTTCCCCGAGAGAGCCGTGCTAGCGATGCCAGGGAGGAACCGGTCAGGTTCAGTGACGAGGTCCCTGTGATACACTGGTTCCCACTCTGCCCAGCTCCTGCTCCTCCTCTGCCACCACCACCACAACCATTTCCTCCTCCATTGACCATGGCCAGGGGCCTGAACTGCAGCCTCTGTCGGTTCCCCTGTTTCTTTCTGTGGAAGTCTTGGATCTCCATGAGGATTGATTCTTTGATCTGTTCCTTGTTCATCGGGATCTTGTCAAACTCGAAGTTGAATGCCGGCACACAGATGGGCTCATCGTCCTGGTCGTGGTACTTGGACAGGTACTGGTGTTCCAGCGCTTGGGTAACGCTGATCCGCTCGCGTGGGTCAAACTGAAGCATGGAGCCCAGAAGGTCCAACGCCTCTGGCTCCACCTGTGGGTACAGCTTGGCCAGGGGCACTGGGGCCCGAGATGGAAGACTCTGGATGTAAGAGCGAACTCGCTCAGCGCCGATGGCACCGATCAGACCCTGCGGCGGCGTACCCAGCACGGACAGGATGAGCTGGAGCTGGTGGACATAGTGTTTACCAGGAAACAGCTGCTTGCGACCCAGCATCTCTGCAAAAATGCAGCCCACTGACCACAGGTCGATGGCCAGACTGTAGTGGTGCAGCGAGAGCATGAGTTCTGGTGCGCGGTACCAGCGGGTTGCCACGTATTCCGTCATGAAGGAGTGGCACTCCTCAGGGTGTGAGCTCAGACCCCGCGCCATGCCGAAGTCCCCAATCTTCAGCTCACAGTTCTCGTTGACCAGCAGGTTGGAGGGCTTGAGGTCACGGTGGATGACATTGGCCGAATGCACGTACTTGAGGCCTCGGAGAAGCTGGTAAAGGAAGTAGCGCGTGTGTTCTGGAGTCAGGGGCTGGCCCGAATGGATGATCTGGTGGAGGTCGCTCTCCATCAGGTCCAACACCACATAGCTGAATGCACAGGGAGAAAAACGGAAAAGATACAGATTGATTAATAATATATAATATATTGAAGATGTATTCTGGTGAGTGCATTCGTTGGCATTCTATTCTATGTTAGCTTTGTGAACATGCTAGCCTCTTGAACATGCTAGCCTTTGGCACTCATAAGTTAAAGGTAGTAGGCTGTGGACATTGAACCCAAAACATTTCGGTTAGGAGTCAAGACACTGTAACCACTGGAATATTCTGCCTCCTGACCCCATTCTATTCTGGACTATTATAGTGGCAGAAATGGAGTGGAGAATCGGGTGGAAATTGAGTACATACACAGATTTGAAGGCCGAATGTGGCAGGTTGGGCTGCAGGATGTCTTTAATGGCAATGATGTTGTCATGTTTGAAATGTTTGAGGATCTTCAGCTCTCTCAGCGTGCGCTTGGCATTGGTTAGCACCTCAAATGCCTTCGAAATCTTCTTTATCGCCACCTGCTGGCCTAGGGAAGTTTGTTTTGGGGAAAACATTTACACTTAGAGATGAATCTCTATAGAAAAGAGAGTAATCTCTTATCTTTTCAATATAAAAGCACTGCATAGATATCAACCAAATGCCTTACCGTTGTCACGTCTCCGGGCAGATGACACAACGCCATAGGCTCCTGTGCCGATGGTCTCGATGATGTCATACTCCTCACCCACCTCGAAGGTCACGTCCAGAGAGTGGGCTTTCAGGAGGGCCAGGTTCTTCTCCGTTGTGCTGCTCCTCACAGTCCTCTGGCTGTCGGGCACCACTTCCACCGCCTGCACAGGCTCCACCCCCAGCCTTTCCAATTGCTCCTGCGACGCCATCTTACTGTGGTGTTGGGGAGGTGGAGAAATCAATGGTGTATCAAGACATTGTCTTCACCTGGTATTTCAACATACCATAACAACACCAGAATGACATCACTAATATTAGTTGGCAGGGAAGACACACAGACACACGACATAGACATAAGACAAAAATGTTAAATAGATAAATAAGATAAAATAAGGCTGCTAAAAATGTGAAAATAGTTAGTTGCCATATCACCGTATGAATTAAATTCGAATTAGGCTACTCTGCGCATACTAAATATAATGAATTTGGAATGTAATCTCAAATACACCACTACCAACAATGCTGTGAGTAAAGCAGAAAAGAGCACTGGTGCACCGTCTCCAGACTACGTGAGGCACTGTTTTGCATCACGGTCGGGCAGGGTTCTGCTACTTTTTATCAGCTGATTTGCTGGATTGTGTGTGAGGTTGCGCGCTAGAAAGGCTTTCAGCCTAGCGGTGTGACGAGTCCGCCTCTGTCGACTGTCATCGTCCTGGTTTGTGTTACGTGTTGTGTTGCAGATGCCCAGCAGGCGGTGTCGGGTGATGTCCGAGCTACAAGAACACCCCCGGCTTATTCCGGACTGGGCAGAAGGAGGAACGCTATTCCTATCAAAACAGCATGCAAGAACAACGCTTATGATAATTTGACACATAATAACAACCATGCGCAACAATGCGCACGCAACAATGAGGTCCAAGATCAATAATGTAATAAATAAGCAGGCAAAATAAAAATCGGGAGTGGGCCAATCAATTAGTTAATTTGTGGCCCGGAGAGATTTGTTTGGACTCCAGTCCGTCACTGACTACTAGGGGCGTAGGCTCCTTACCTGGTGCTCATCCGAGGTTTATATAAAGGTACAGCGACAGAGAAAGTGTCCCTCAGTCAAATACACATCACATAACCACAGAGACACAGTCATAGTTAACCCCCTGTGTATATTCACCTTTATGGATGGGTCATAACCGGCGGTGTAATTTTAATCCAATGGAGTCATGGCAGGTATTTGTTTAAGCGGCGGCGACTTCCTCGTATTGTTCCGGGTTGCATTTGGAGTGACATCATCTTCGACCAACCGGATGCGATTCCTTCGGAAAGATGGACCAATAGGAGATGGCTGCGCCACAAAGGGCCAGACCTCGTTGTTGACACATTTGTATGGTAAATGTTTATTTTATTATAAGCGTACGAGAGAATAATTAAGCCAAATAAGCATACGAAATAAGCATACAAAAGAGTATATTAGTTAGGAATATATCCTACTCTCCTCCTCCTCCTTCTTCTTGTATTATTATTATTAGTATTGTTATTTGTTCTTACATTCCGCTGAGCATCGCCACTTTTCATTTCACAGTATATCCTTTATGTGTATGTGACGAATAAAGTTATTGAATCTATGACGATGAACATTATTATTATTATTATTATTATTATTATTATTATTATTATTATTATTATTATTATTATCACGTTGCACTGGG
>OMOU01000934.1:0-10245 GCA_900312585.1 Malacocephalus occidentalis
GACCGAGGGCTGATGAACGTGGATTGACTTCAAACAGGACGTTCCATTACTCTTCTCTGCTTTGCTTGTAAAAGTATTTTAGTTTTAGAGTTTTTTTCCGTATGAATGAATGTTGACATGAGCAGAGATATGCTAATGTCTGACTCATTTTCATAATACCCGGCTGGTGAAGAAATATCAAATACCACGGCCTTTGTCCAGTTGGGGCCCTTGAGAAGCTAAATGGTCCCGTTTCATGTTCGGCCAGCAGAGATGCCGTAACTTTTTTGTCTCTTCTCTTCCCTCGATTAAGTTTCCATTTTATTGATCATAAAATAAGGCTGCCATTCGATGGGGTGTGATGTGATGAATATGTAGTCTTCCTGACGGCTTGCGTAGGGTCAGGGTTAGGTTAGGCTTCTGGAGGCTGTGCCGGCCTTTCCTATGAACACCTGCCAACATGGTTGGGATTGGGGGTCAACACGAGGGGAAGGAGTTTGGTCACCGGTGGGATCTCGGCCCATCACAGTGACTCGCGCCCTTCGATCCAGTCAAACGACCCACGAGCGTGAGGAGTTTGTTTCCCTGGTGATTTCCTGGCCTGGCGTGCGTCTGGAAGTCTTTTCTCTTTGTCGATCAAAGGTTAAGATCTCTCAAAACTTTTATTGTTATTTCATCTTGCTGATGGTCTATATTTCTTACACTGTACTTTCCCTTTTGTAGTATTCGCCTGCCATTAAACGCTTGGTTGTGTCACACACAACTACTGAGAACATGAAGTTGAGAAGTATAAATACAGTCGATACGCTACATTATACACACGCCTTTGGGGGTGAGTTGACTGTCACCAAAAGCCTGATTGTTCAATTGATAAAGAAAGACCACTCAATAAAATAAACTTATGAAGTGAACTGGATTGATGTGATCTCAAATACATGTTGTTACTCAATTATTCTTATACACTGTATTATTCTATTTTTGTTTTCTTATGTTGTTGGTATTTTTAAGCAACCTCTGGTACAAGAATTTCCTTCTGGGTGAATAAAGTTCTCTTGTTTTATGTTATTGTTCTGGAATGGAAGACTTGTTATAACCACAATCTACACAGTGGATCGACAAATGGGTGTGTGTGTGTATAGGGTGGACAAGAGACGAATGAATAAAATCAAGCTTTATATTATTTAAATAAGTCAATATAGAATACATCAAAGTATGTAAAGTACGTTTACTTTGACTCCAGTGCTGGACCACCGATACTCACGGAGATGAAAGGCACATTTGGAATACGCTGTGGTGTTCTGGACTAATTGGGCACCTATTTATATATTCTATATTTATGTAGGCATATATACATACACAGCTACGGTATACAGAAACTAAAGTATGCCCGCGTAGTGGCCCAGTTCTGTATGCGTGTGTATCACTATTATGTGAACCAGGACTCATGTACCATCAGCGGCATCTCTCCCTGACTCTGTAAATCAGCGGCATCTCTCCCCGACTCTGTACCATTTGTAGCCACTGGAGAACCTGTAGGTTTAGACACTAAAAATTAACTAACAATATCGAGCATACATTTCACATTAAATTGGAGTAACTAAGTCACCTAAACTTGAATGAAACGTAGGACTCAAGCCATGGTTGGTTACTGGGGGAGGTTGCGTGAGGATTTGGTAAAAACGGTACAGCAGTGAACCTCCAGGTCTTGTCCAATATTGCCATCGTGCGGCGCAAACATCATTCTAGCGTCTCCCCCCAAATATATGGCTGAGGATCGTTGTACTCGCAGCAAGTTCACCAAAAAGATGTTCCTTACCCAGTGGTATTTAAATCCACTTTAGTTTTGTGTTGACCAATCTATAGCGCGAGGTGTACACTGTACGAGTTTAACGGTTTTGGACACGATTGGAGTCACACGACTTTGAGAATCGGGCTGATTTTCAGCAATAATGCAAGCCCGGGAAAAAAATACAGCCACAATTAAAAGCAACAGGACAAAAGTAATATACTTGGATTGAGATAGTATATTGAGGTGTTTATTTAAAATTACAACAGCACCCAGCACATTTCCCCCTCCAAATGCTTTGTCAATTTAATGAACTGTGTAGTAAAATCTGGGACTCGCCTGTCACCACAGGGACGAAGTGTGTGTAGATCTTGAACCACTGCTACCATCCGACGGCGCCCACATTCATACAGCACTCATACAACTTACCAAAAATACTGTCCATAGAGTAGATTACACATGGAGAGGTGCAACCATATTATCCCCCTCGCTGGGATTAAAATAACCGCTAAATGCAAGGATTGCATACATATGTGGGACCTTGAATTCACTTTCAACGGCACAAGAGCATCAGAGAAAGGCGACAAGATTCAGCGATTACTTTTTGCACGACGTATTAAGGTCATATCACTTGTTAGACATGACCTTGGGTTTGTGTGCAAGTGGACCACATATGGATCCGCTGACATCACACCAAACTACGAAACAGAGCAGGGAAGTCACACCTCCACGAGGAAATTAGTTTCCTCTTCAAGGGGAGAATAAATTAACCACACAACCACTTGTTTTCTACTATAGATGTTTTTATTTTCCCGCACAAATTGAAAACGGACAGTTCCATTAGAAGAAGGTGTTTGGTCTCTTGGTGGTGAAGCGAGGCTTGTGCTGGCGACGCAGGACCCTGTGGGGCAGAGGGAACTTGATCTTGGAGTCCTGCAGACCAACAGGGGAGAAGACGGTTAGGATGGAGTCACACCCAGGTTACTAGACGAGGTGACCAACTTGACACAACGCCTCCTTTTAAAGACAGAAGCCACATCTGGCTCCCTTGTTTCAACCTACTTTGGCGTATACCCGGTTAGGCACCTGGGCACAGGAGCCAGGAACAGCCAAAGCCACCGTCTAAAGGCAAGCCACCGTCTAAAGGCAAGCCACCGTCTAAAGGCAAGCCACCGTCTAAAGGCAAGCCACTGTCTAAAGGCAAGCCACTGTCTAAAGGCAAGCCACTGTCTAAAGGCAAGCCACAACATGCATCCGTGTGAACTCACGTGGAACTGCTTGATCGCTGGGCGGCGACACTTGTTGGCCGCAATTTCTTGGACCTTCATGATCTGGATGGAGTGAGCTCGGGCACGATGGCGAGCCCCCATGTCCCGATCTGAAGGTATAGAGACACATTCGGGGTGAGGCTCTGCACGCACACAGCACAGCCACAACTTCAAGACATGTAAACAACCACGCCATTAGAGGTTCGAGATGATGGTCCACACAACAGTAGGGGGGGGGGGTCGACTAGATGCATTCTTGACTTGCAGGGGACGTCGACATCAAAGGCAATTGGGAAAACCGAAGTGGGCCATGTTGGTGAAGATACAATCGCTCATAACTTAGACAGTGGGTCCACGACTGGTGACTAGTGCCAACAGACACCTGATAAAATGGCAAGATAAAAGATGGCCCCTGCATTAGCAAACAACAAGCTTACTGCATTTTGTTGTACTAGTACACGTACTCTGTGCAATGACAATAAAGTTGAATCTAATCTAATAATACAAAAGGAGATTCTATACATGCACGCAAATAGAGCAGCCCAATATACATAAAAATATACAATATAAATGTCATTAATGAATGAATATTATATCATGTGATCTGAGCACAGCGTTAATGTTAACGGTACAATCCTAAAATACTGTAATCTTACCCTTGCAAATACAATTCAGATATTTAAACAGTCCACAGATTTTGTTTCGAGGTCTGCAATTCAGGGCAGTTGCGACACACCAGGGTATGCAGTAACTGGTAAATGCATGTTATCCTTGGAGAAATCATAGTTTTGGGTTATGTTTCTACATTGTCTTTGTATCGAGCCTTCGCCGGACTGCTCAGACGATCGTAGTATATTGAACGTTGATCGTTTGAAGCTTTGAAGCATCGTGGCGAGCGGTGGGTTTGGGTTCTACTCACAGCACTGTGTGACGGCCCCGGAGGTGGTCAGGTCCCTGTACTCCCTGTACATGTTGTCCGTCCCGCTGCGAGAGTCGTAGCGCAGCCAGATGCCAAAGTTCTTCACCTTCAGCGGGGTCTTCTCGTGGACCTAAGGCAAAGAAAAGGTGGATGAGCAGAGCCATCAGAGACGGTAAACCGTCCATCCAGAAAGCACAGAGTACAGAGCAGCCGTCACAAGACCACAGCGGGACCCCCCCATCTCACCAGACCACAGTAGACGGTCTCTCCGGATGCCTTCTTCATCTTCCTCAGCTGGGAGACGAAGTACCAGAAGCGGGACTTGGCCACCACATGGTTGGGGGCAAAGATCCTCATGCGGTACAGAGGAGGGGCAGGGTTCTTGGTGGAGGGCAGAAGACGCCCCACCACTTTATATTCCCTCAGCTGGAACAGAGAACAACACTCAAGTTACACATACGTCAGTTAATCGGGTGGAAGAGATAATACATCCATTACTAGTCAACACTGGAGTTACTGTCAGTTAATCGGGTGGAAGAGATAATACAGCCATCACTAGTCAACACCCGAGTGAGTGGTACACGTCAGGGAATATGGTGGAAAAAGAAGATCCATCTATCATTAGCTGGTCATGTAGAAGCTTGGATTCACTTTCCAGGGCACCGCAGCTCAAGGAAAGGCGACAAGCTTCTATGCTTCATTTCTGCACCACCAGTTGAACGTCGTTCCACATGAGAAGCGACATTCGGGTTTGGGTGCATAGAAGTACGGAGTACACACGCATACTGCGTTATGTAGTACAGGGTACTAAAGTACAATGGACGTATTTACATAGATGGTATTTGGTCTACAATGACCGATAGTTATTTAAATATAATGTATGCATGTACATGTTTAGCATATAACAGCATAACAATGCTGGTAGAGGTGATATTTAGTATACAATTAGCCATCGGTATACAAGCGACACGGATCAGTTCTCCGTCGGTCCACATGGCACAGAGCCGCCATGTTGGCTGGGCAGTTAAAAAGAAAAACCATATAAATGTAACACGAGCGCACATTTTGAGACTCCGTTGAGTCCCCGACGAACAGCGCATCGCTACCTAACGTTCATGTGAAAAATGGGCCGAGTAAAACCCGTTTAAAATTATAAATAAGCGTAATTTACGTACAGTTCCCGACGCCTTCATGGTGCCTCGCTGACGGCCGCTGTAAAAGAGGAAGTAGAAGAGTGGAACTTCCGGACGTCAAGCCAAAGTGGCAGTAGAAGAGGAAGTCGTGGGGCGGGCTTTATCATTTATAGTTGTTGAAAATAAATAAAATGTTATATTCTCAACGTTCTTTTAATTTCAATCTTTTAATTTCAGTATGACATACCATTGCGCCAATAAAGCCGTTTTATACTATGTACTATATGCACTGTGTGCATGTCAATAAATGGAGTGCTTTTAATGATTGACAAAACAAAACAAAACAAAGAAAGATATATAGAAAAATTATAAATACACACATACATATAAATAATAATAAAATAAAAAGGTTAAAACATACAAAGATAAACAAATAAAATAACAAATCTACCTCACAAGGGGAAACGCAGTTGTATCTCAGTTATGTAATTCGGTGGGAAATGATTATAATATCATATGACTTTTGTGCGTTTGTTGTTTTTAGAGAGAGAAACAACGAATTAATAACGACTTATATATTTACAGTCTGTGGCAATTCCTTCCGCGGTCGTCACCCCGATATGGTGACCTCACTTCTGCAGCGGTTCCAAAGTCACTTCCGCCGAGTGGACACGCCGTATCTCCGGAGGAGCGCTTCTGGTGTCCGGCAGCTTTCTGAACAGATTAATGAACACATGCACCTACCCGAGTAGTAATTAGTAGTACGGTTGTGCTAACCAGACCGAGGAGATGTGACGCGGCCCACTAAGGTGAGACTGGCTCTTCACGCAGTATTTACAGGAGAATAACAAGTCACTGTTTGGAAGTGGCTGAGGGGGAGCGAAGCGTGTTGCCGTGTCTTAGTTAATGAACTAAGTTCGTTAAGATGTGTTAACTAGGTTAGTTAAACCGGTGAACCTGGAGGCAGCGGCGGGCAGGCGATCTGAACACGAACCCCACCACCAGTAGGTGGTGGATTAACAGGTCCGCTCCTGTTAGCTCCCCGGTAGCCAGCTAAATATAATCCTATATTTAATATAACGGGCTGTAGGAGCGGCTCCTCTGGGTCCCGTCTAGCGGACCACCCGAGGACCAAACATGTCTGCTTTAACACGTCTAGAAGGAAAGTCATCTAGCGGCGGATGGTTGTACGTCCCTAGAAGACTCGTGTGTTAGACCAGAGTTGCATCATTCACGGTCCCCACAGGTCGTGGAGGTGAAGGGACCGAAACAACAACAGTAACAACAACAATAAACAAACAATAAGCTCTTCCGTTTGTTTCAGCTTCGGTGCTTTCAGGCTCCCCGTTTAGTTTGATGGTTCATTCTAGCAAAGCTCTTGTTGGCTGCCTTCACCTGCGGGCTTAAAGGGGCCCCATATCAGGTGTGTTGGGCCCTATTATACCATCAGGTGTGTGGGGCCCTATTACCACCACCAGGTGTGATAAGCCATTACAAGCTTGTTTAAAATGATCACTAGACTAAAATTGTCATTGTGATGAAGTGACAAGTGGGAATGTCCACCCAGCTGTATAATGACTCAATAGGTTTACTAGTTGGTGCAGTCCACTGGGTAGTCTACTTATGTCTAGTCAGCATACATCGAAGTGGACACTCCCACTTAATGATGTCACTTTCACAATGACAATTTTAGTCCTGTGACAATTAAGAAACTGCTTTTCATGGATAATCATGCTCACATGACAAAAGCAGAGATATCGTGTGTGATGAAGTACTCTTTCCGAACAGCATTGCGATGTAACTTTCCAGTTCTGTGTAACGAAGGTACCCTTTCTCCGGTTACCAGATGTATGGGGTCCGCCTGCTGGTAGCAGAGAGAGGAGAGCCTTCCTCTGAAGATAGCTAGTTCCCGCATGGCCTGCCAGTCCCCCGTTGCAGTCATGGATGAGCAGGCTCTGCTGGGGCTGCATCCCAATGCCGATGCCCCTTACAGGCAACGGGTAAGATGCTGGCACGGTGCTTCACTTATGGTTCAACATCCGTGCTCTATTATGGTATTGTTCAAGATTCAAGATGTATTTATTGTAGTGTTAAGTACGACGGAATGCTTACTTCTCATTCACTGCTGCAGTATCATTCTAAGACAATTCTAAACTATTTGTAAGGTAGTACCTAATATGTACAGTTAAAAAGTGACAAGTAAGAGTAGCAATACGATGGTACAAATGGGTCCAGTACAGTAATATTTGTAAAATAGCATATAAATAGTAGCAGCAACATGTAATGATAAAATATCATGATTAATTATAAGTTACAGTACAGTGAGTATGTAGAGTTCCTAGTGTAATTGCAAGTCTACCCCCTGTAAGTCTAGTGTCGTAAGTCCAACAATAGTCTAAAAGTCAAAAAAAAGTTCAATAATATTCCAATAGATTCAGAATTGTGCTCAACTACCATCGTTTGGACTCATACCCTCGCTATTGTGACCTTCGTATTATTTAGATGTTATTGGAGAAACACTCATTCATTTAGCCATGATGACCAGAAGAAGGTGTGGAGCAGTTAATTCCTCCTTTCAGTCCAGTGGAATCGGCTAACAGAACGAGAAAGACTGGAATCCGGTTCACCTGGTACCGAGCAATACCAAATATTTGGCTGGTCAACATGTCTGGCTGTTTGCGCACCATTGATACAAGAATAGTCTGTACTAAGGTGTCCTCACCCATCGTACTAGTGTCCATTTCTACTTTGTAGTTGTGAGGTTGTGCTGCAGGATGAGTCATCTTCTATTCAATCTTTAAATATAGTATTTAATATTATATTTAATACAGGAAACACAAACAAAACCTGTTCAAATAATGAATACAACAATATTATTCAAATGCTTTCAACAAAGCGAGTGATGCCTTTCTGTCTGGCCTTTATACTGGACCCTCGCATGGGTATCACCTGCTCTGATAGACTTCATGGTTCATGTGTTATTTTCCCCAGGCGATGGCCTACTTCGAGCAGCTGAAGGACTCCCAGGATGCCTGGGAAGTGTGCGCCGACGCCCTGGCTCAAGGCATTTACAAGTAGGCCCTCTCAGAACACCTCAATCAAACATTACTGTTACATTTAGGGCATTTGGCAGGCACTTTCTTCCAAAGCGACTTACAAGAAGTACATTTGTCCAGAGAAAGTGAAACAACAATATATTGCTGACGGTGTCCTAAGATATGAATACAACAAGTTTCAAGGGCTTCATAATTGCAGGATTAATAGAACAAGTTGCAATCAGGGTTAAACTTCTTAATCCTCAGTGAATGTCACTTTTATTCAGGTTGATATTCATAATGCTGAAAGATGTGTGTGTGTGATCTTCTTCTTCAGTGATGACCATGTGAAGTTCTTCTGCTTCCAAGTCCTGGAGCATCAGATCAAGTATCGGTGAGCCAGGCATCTGAACTCTCCTACAGTCTGCGTGTTCGGAATGGAGGGAGTGTTGTGGAGATGTGTGAATATCTCTCTCTCTGTCTCTCTGTCTGTCTGTCTCTCTCTCTCTCTCTCTCTCTCAGACACGCTGGCCTGAGTGGCCCTCAGCAGCAGCTCATCAGAGAGACGCTGATGAAGTGGTTGCAGTGTCAGGTAGCGGCCATGTTGCGGTGGTTTGATTCTCTCTGATATTCAACCATCCCGTGACACGTGATGTGGTCACGTGTATCGGGGCCGTGTTGCATGGGGAGTTCAGTGTTGATTGAGGGAGCCACGTAGAAGTGGTGCTCACTTGGTAGACCTCTCTCTCTCTCTCTCGTTTAGCTGATGAACCGGCAGCCTGAGAAGCCCTTCATCCGCAACAAGGCGGCTCAGGTGTTCGCGCTGACCTTCGTCATGGAGTACCTGACCCTGTGGCCCAAGTTCTTCTTCGACATTCTGTCCCTGGTGGGGCTGAACCCGCATGGCGTGGACGTGTACCTGCGCATGCTCATGGCCATCGACGGGGAGGTGGTGGATCGAGACACTCTCCACTCACCCGAGGCAAGGAATCTGATATTCAGCCTCCCCTATCAAGTAGGAACACATGGACACAAACTGCACCATATGTATCGCGCTGTAAGAATTGCTGTTACATAGATTTAAACATGTTATTATGACTTTTTTTTGTTTTTTTTTAAAGGCGCAATAAGTCATCGCGAAGCCCAGAAATAAACACATTTCTGTGAATGTGAATGCTAGCGTATCGGTGGTGTGTTTCAACATGGCGTGGGTGGTGGCGGTGTGGTTCATCCCCACCTGATGTAGTGTGCCTCCTCCTCTCCCCAGGACACGCGCAGGAACACCCTCATCAAGGACACCATGCGGGAGCAGTGCATCCCCAGCCTGGTGGAGTCCTGGTTCCAGATCCTGCAGGCCTACCAGCAGTCCCACCCGGAGCTCACCTGCCAGTGCCTGGAGGTGGTGGGTGCCTACGTGTCATGGATCGACCTCAACCTCATCGCCAATGACCGGTGGGCTGATGGCTTTTTGATGATGACAACAGCTCGACTTTAAATATATAGAAATGTATATTTGGATTTCAACGGTATTGAGCATCAACAAGAACATGACGATACTTTTACAAGCGACGAGGAACCGTGTAACCACACCTAGCTATATTTAGATTTGTGTATTATATTTAATGCGGCATACGGTGGCCAAGGGGAGGTCATGTGATGAGGAGAACATGGCCACCGTGCTGTGTGTGCGTGCGCGTGTGTGTGTGTGTAAGCCATGGCTCGTATTAAAGTGTCGCCCGGGGGCCTCTAGGTTTGTCAACCTGCTGCTGAGCCAGATGTCCGTGGAGGAACTCCGGGAGGAGGCCTGCGACTGCCTGTTTGAGATTGTCAACAAGGGTATGGACCCGGTGGACAAGACCAAGCTGGTGGAGTCCCTCTGCCAGGTGCTCCAGTCGGCTGGCTTCTTCAACATCGACCAGGTACCGGGCCCTGCTCTTGGTCGGCTGCAGTCAGGGGACTGGGTCTGCTGGGTTAACAATAAAGTAGCATTCTCTGTGCTGCCAGATGATCTTCTGGACTTCTGAACTAGAAACGCTCAGTTTAACACAATCTCTTACTTGCTCCTTGAGGAAACTTGAGTTTAAAGGTCTCTCGTCCTGTTTCCGTATCCTGCCTGCTTCCTGGA
>OMOU01000970.1:0-10407 GCA_900312585.1 Malacocephalus occidentalis
CAGATAAAAGTGCCTGGGTGCAAGACTGGAATTTTCCATCTCTTTCTTTCCCTGATTTTTGATAAATCAGCCCATTTTCTCTCTGAAAGTCCACTGCTGTGGGAGAACAAAGAGTATGGATGTGGTGGTGGCGTGTGTGTTTTTGTGTGTGTACCACATGTCTGCTTACGACTATTTCTCAATCTCAATGAATAAAGTAACCAGTAAGCCAGGCCACCCACCACTGCAAATGACAATCTGTTGTTATTGTGACTTACCTGGTTAATAAAGGTTCAATTAAAAAAATAACCAGGTCTGTTGATGAGCGGGCGTGAGGGAGGGAGGGAGGCTAACCCAGCTTCTGACTCTACAGGGTTCCATGTGGTCTTTTCTTTAGACAGCAGAACACAAACCACCCTGCTCCTGCTCTGCCTAAATAGCATGACTGGGGAACGACGGATGGACGAATCCGATCGATAGCCATTTGTGACTCGGGGTATAATCTGAGCGCGCACAGCTGAGACTCAGAGATGACTGGCATTCATCTATTATTTAGACACCGATTACAAGTTTCGTGCCTTCTTTTGTGTCTATCATCAGTGAGATGAAGATTTTTAGAATCGCTGATACATTTAGGAGACCAGGGTCAATCTCGTGCCTTTGTCCCAGACCGGTTGTTTTTTTGGTTGTGTCTGTCTGGGTCTGTGTGTCTGTCTGGTTCTGTCTGGGTCTGTTTGTGTGTGTGTGTGTGTGTCTATGTATTGTGCTTGGAGCTGGCCGGCTCCTGGGCTGTCTGTCCAGTCAGAAGGAGAATGCTTGGTGATGCATGTCACATCTCCTTCCCCAGGAGAGACAGTGTGGGGCGGGGAGGGTTGAGGGTCGGGCTGGCTGTCAGGGGTGGGCAGGGTTGAGGCTGGGCTGGCTAAGCATTTCTCTATCCATCAAGGTAATTGTCAGGGTCAAACCAGTAAGCCAGGAAGCAAGGGCTTTATTTGTGTAACGGGAGACTGAGATTGCTGCCATCCAAGCAGTGGATAATTAGTTTTGGTTAGCTGAATCCTTAATAGGTGCACTGTGTCACCATACTCAAATAAGATTACGCCTACAATCCCCCAAATTCAAAAATAACACATTTTCACGACATGTACCTGTACAAGCAGGTTAAAATCTAAAGTCTTTGTTCTTTCTTTATGAGAAGTTTGACTAATAATATTTTAATCTTAATACTTGAACGGTTGAACAATATGTTAGACTACACGTTAAAGAGCATCCAGAGTCATAGTAAATAGTCGATAATATCTTCTTTATTTTGAATATAATAACGAATGTCTTTTATATCTACATCCTTTACGAGCCTACTATATTTGTTTTCATGAAAGAATTCAAAACACGTTCTCAAAACCATTTCCTCCCACAATATTAGACAAACATCTGGTATATTACTGTACAGAGTCATTAACTCCTCCATTCTACATCCATATTGCTGGGCGTATTCAACCCCTTAGCAGCAGTGAATCGACCTTATTCACCAAGCGGCCATCTTGGTTCTAAACTACAGTCCCCACCACAACTAGGTAGCATTTAGAACCAAGATGGCCGCCAGTGCCACCCTGTCTGCTGTGTGGCGTGACACAGCACCAGGGGGTTAACGGCTGTGTCGTACCATGATGAGACACTGGCGTATGAAATATGTATGGGGAGTGATTCAGCAGCCACCCAGCAGCCAAAATAGAGAAATAGTTGCAGCAGCAGTAAATCACAGTCACACCCACAGCCCGCTCTCAGCCAATCGTGATTTACCTCTGAGGTGAATCACTTTTTACTTCGACCAGCATTACGCACACATACCTATCAAAACATATTTATATTGTAAATCTGTTGGAGTGTGTCTGGACATGACGGTCGTGTAGTTAATGTAGCCAACACACAAAATAGCTTTATTTTTATAACGTTATTTTACATACATTGAATTATTGTGAATGAATAATACGATTATATTTTATAAAATGATGTACAATAATCTAGATTTATATATTTTATATAAAATATATAATGATACATTTGTCTGTTAAAGAAGCCTATCAAAGGTATATTCTTTGAGCCGCGGTGCACTAAAGCTAACTTATGCTGTGTTTGGTGGGATGGAGGTGAAAAGTGTCCTTGTAGGTGAAGACCATCTGGCCCTGAAGCCAAGGTCACTTTCCACACAAACACAACACAGAAACATTTCACACTGTCGCCATCATCGGCCATGTCGTCGGTAAATATGTCATACGCTCCTGAAATGGCCTTTTGCGAAGCAACAGATATTTATGTTACCCTGTTACTCATGACAACCGTATTTCAGCAAAGACATTTTATATCCAAACCATATTTTGGTCTAAATGTGTCTTATGTTTAATCCGTAAAAGGACTATCTGGATTTGTTATTGGCAGCATCCTTATTCCTTATTTGTCTGTTAAGATAAAGCTTTATTAATCTAGAAGCAAATTCTTGTGCCAGAGGTTGCTCAAACATTACAAAAACATAAGAATACAAAAATGAATCTAAAAAACATTGAGTAAAAAATCTTTCTTAGATGTATTTCTCTTCTATTATGCATATTAATAATCGTAATTAATTATCAATAACCATCCTTATTTCACATCATACATTTTGTATAAGGGATTTGAAGAATTTGTATTCTTTTCCATACATTTCCATAACCATTTTCAACGGGCACAAGGATAAAAGTGTATCAAATGTAAACCAGATAATTTAATATATGCTGAATAAATCGTGGAAGGTTGTTGTTGTTTTTTGACATCAACCTTGCTGCCACCGCATGGTGAAGGACAGGTGATGGAAGGAGAGGTTTGAAGGCTCCATATGGAATCAGGCACTAATTCACCTCTCACCTCTCAGACCCCAGAGAGACTTGCTGTGTACACAGCCACCGGGGAACTGCCATGTTACTTGAAAAATGCATTATTCTGAAGATTATCTGAAGGAGCCTCCGTCTGCCCACGGCCAGAGGAGCACACAGGAACCACCATATTTAATGTATGCCCTCCCCTATGTTTGAACAAAAGAGGAAAACCGGCCAGCCGCTGAATTCATATATCCAAAAGTCTGTTTTGTTGGAGAACCTATTTTGGGTTTTAAACAAAGCGGTGAACAGTATTGTTTGTTCGTTCATCATTTGCAGCGGTATTATTTTTCAGATGATTTTTGGACGTGCATTTAGAGGCCAAGACTATACAGAAGCCTATAGTCAGAATGGTGTCATACGACATAACGTAGGGTGCTTCCTCTGCTATTGATTTGCCTTAATCGTGTGTATCCTGTGTTGTGTTTTCCCGCAGGCCAGAGGATTCTTCACCACAAAAGCAATATCCTGGAGACAGTCGTCCTCATCAACCCGTCAGATGAAGCAGTCAGCACTGAGGTAAAAGAAACACATTGACCCTTACATTGCTTTTATTGTCTGGGCTCTCAAGAGACAAGACTAAAACCCAAAACCCTACAACCCCACTGAATCACAGACAACCTTAAATATATCTTCTAAATTCAAAATGTGCCTTTTCGACACGCGGAATGAATGCTAGCAAACGCTGCATGTGCTGAAATGTTGGATGTTGTTTCAAAGACATATTTTATCTTTTAAGAGCACTCTGGGAATCTGGATGAGCCGTGTTTGTTCACCTGCTGCTTTCTAACTCACACTCATGGATGTCATCATAGTGGAGAAATACTAAACACCGAAGAGCAGAAAAGGGGAGATCTATGGACTCCAACTCCAAATGTAGGATAGAGGGAGAATAAAACTAACGTGATACATATGTAACGTTTGATTTGTAGGCGCGTCTGATGATCTCAGACACCGCCCGGCACAAGCTGATGGTCCTGTCGGGACAATGCTATGAGAACACTGGGGAGCTCATTCTCCAGGCTGGATCATTCTCCTTCTTCAACTTCATAGACATTTTCACCGATCAAGAGGTGAGGACAGATTGGCAGATATAATGGGTGAAACATAACTTATTCTATTTGACTTATCATTGAATAATATAATCAATTAATTAATTCATATCAAGTTCACACAAATGATACTGTTGGTAATGGTACTGTACTTTTGTTAGTATAGGTACCATACCAAAGTGAAGAATGCCTCATTATTCTAACTGCAGTCTTACGCAAAGACCCATTAGACCCATTTAGAAATGTCACATCCATTGTTTTCTTTTGCTTTCCAGATTGGTGAGTTGCTCACCACCATTCACCCAGCCAACAAAGCCAACCTCACCCTGTCCTGCCCTGAGCATGGGGACTGGCAGAACTCGAACTTGGACAAACACAACCTGCAGGACTTCATCAACATGAAGCTCAACTCTGCTCTCATACTCCCGGAGATGGAGGGTCTCTCAGAGTTCACCGAATACCTGTCCGAATCGGTGGAGATCCCGTCTCCTTTTGACATGCTGGAGCCGCCTACCTCGGGTGGATTCTTGAAGCTCTCGAAGCCCTGCTGCTACATTTTCCCCGGCGGGCGCGGTGACTCTGCGCTCTTCGCCGTCAACGGCTTCAACATGCTTATCAACGGCGGCTCAGGAAGGAAGTCGTGCTTCTGGAAGCTGGTGAGGCACCTTGACAGGGTGGACTCCATCCTTCTGACACACATCGGCGATGACAACCTGCCTGGCATCAACAGCATGCTGCAGCGGAAGGTTGCTGAGCTGGAGGAGGAGTGCTCTCAGGGCACCGCGGCCAACAGCGACTGGGCCAAGAACAGGATCTCACCGGACATCGGCGTCGTGTTCATAAATCTTCCAGAGACTTTGGGGAACCCAGAGCCTGATTATAGGGTGCGTAAGAACATGGAGGAGGCCGCAAACATTCAGCAGTTCCTCACCAAGCTCAATTTAAAAACAGAGTCTCTACAAAGGCCTGTCGGGAACACCATAGAACCAATCGTTCTTTTTCAGAAAATGGGTGTGGGGATGCTTGAGATGTATGTACTTAATCCATCCAAGAACAGCAAGGAGCTGCAGCACTTTATGAAACAATGGACGGGCAGTGAGAAAGACAAAGTCTCAATAACATTACCCAATGGAAAAGAGTCAGAGTTTCCAGTATCGTCACTGACGTCCATTTCGTCACTGATTGTGTGGCATCCCGCCAACCCTTCAGAGAAGATTGTGCGTGTCCTCTTCCCTGGAAATGCCACTCAACATCACATCTTGGAAGGGCTGGAAAAGCTGAAGCACTTGGACTTCTTGAAGCAACCAGTAGTTACCCAGAAAGCCATATCCGCCAACACAGCAGCCCCAGCGCCGGAGGCTAAGCTGAAGCAGGCAAAGCTGAAGCACAGAACGGACAGCAGAGAGAGCCTCAAGTCGACCCCCAAGCCGTCGCCCATCAGGACGATCAGAAAGGAATCCAAAGACGAAGCTCCTGAGAAGGAAAAGACAGACGCAGAATCTGTTCAGGAAAAAACCCAAAAGAAGGCACCAGTGCGCAAGGCACCGGAGAAAGAAGTGAAACCGAAAGCGGAGCCAGCGGCCGCAAATGAGACTCCAGAGAAGAAGAAGCTCAAGACGCAAAAGGAAAGGATTGTGAAGAAGGAACCTAAAAAGTTGGTTGAGAAGAAACACGAGGAGGTGAAAAAAGAAGCGATGAAGAAAGAAGAGAAGCCTACCCCCAAAAAGGACACCAAAAAGGAGGTGAAAAAGGAGGAGTTAAAGAAAGAGCTAAAAAAGGATCTAAGGAAGGAATCTCCCATGAAAGACAGGAAGGAAGTGAAGAAAGAGCAAAACAAAGATGAATCAAAGAAAGATTTGAAGAGGCCATCCAAAGATGTGAAGAAAGTGTCGGCTGCATTTGAGGCAAAAAAACTAACAAAACCCAAGGCTTTGATAAAAACGGATTCTTCGAAAAAAGACACTGGAAGCCCTTCAAAACTAAAAGAAAAGGAAAAAGCCAAGGTGACAAAGAAAGACGTACCAGTAGATGACGCGAAACCTGTGACTGTAGTCGCTGCTGTTGTAGAGAACATGGTGAAGGAGAGGTCCTTGATGTCTTCACCAGAAGACCTGACCAAGGACTTTGAAGAGCTTAAAGCTGAAGAATCAGCTGTCGTTGAGGGAGAGATGGAGCAAACTCAAGAGGAACCGGCTGTCTTTATCCAGCATGAAGAATTATTGCAGACCAAAGAGTCCTCTGAAGCAGCAGAATCTATCGATGAAGGAATAACAACAGAGGTTGATGGGGAGAGTGGAGAGACTCCAGATGAACCGGACCACAAGGAAAAAATGGATGGATGTGGAAGTGAGAAATTTGACGATGAAGGCACTGGACTCGAAGAGACATCTGACACTGTAGATTATATTGAGAAGGGGGAAATCGACGAGGTGTCCACACCACAAACAGTGGAGACAGAAAAAGAAACACTTTTAAATAACAACAATGAATTACTCGGTGAGAGTGAGATCACATCGGTGAACGACGGCTACGAAATACGTGATGACGTTAAGGATGAGATGCAAAATCAAGAGCAGGTGAAGGAGGTGAAGGAGGTGGAGACTGAGAAAGAGTGTTTGTTCATTTCAGCCTCACCCAAGGTCTCTTCGCCTGTTTCCCCAGCCGCGTCCATCCATGACGAAATGCTACCCGTGGGCTTTGAAGGTGAGACGGCATCCGATGACGAAAACAGAGAAGAAGCTCTGGAGGTGTCCACCTCCGGCCACACTCAGTCCACCATGGACATTTCCAGTGTCCCCACTCCCATGGATGGCATGTCCACACCCAGGGATATCACAAGCGATGAAAACGAATCCCCCTCTCAGGACCCTGCCAGATGTGCCACCACTGCCTATGGGGAGTTTGAGGTGAGACGCCTCTCCCCACTCCAGGACGTCTCAGAATCAGACCTCTCTAAGAGCGATGCCACAGAAGGCAAAGACTACCAACCTTCTGCCTGCACTATATCTCCTCCCTCACCCCTGGAAGCGGATCGATTCTGCAAAGAGTTCCCATCTGATGATGGAGCAGAGACCCAGGTGTCAGATAAGGTGCCAAGTGAGAAAGATGATGTCAACTCAACTAGATTGAATTCTGTTTCCTCAACCTCCCCACTTATACATTCTCCATCTATGGAGCACAAGATGGATTTCGAAGCTCCGTTGCTTTTTGCTGCACCTATAGAATTGTGCACCACACTGACCGGCTCACCAAAGGGGGCAGCTGAGCCTTTGGTCAGCCCAGATGATAAGACATTAGAGGGGACAAACTCACCACAATCCTCGGGTCACACACCTTACTATCAGTCTCCAGTAGACGAAAAGGATAAAATGGTGGCATCTGAGGACAACGCCCAAGGGCCGATAATTGTTGAGGTTACAAGTGACAGAGAGGACTCGTCTAAAAGTGCCACCCCGGAGCCTAATGAGGATGAGCACGGCAGCGCTACACCTGTAGAGAAGGCAGTCTCCCCTCAGCAAAGCCCACTTAGCCTTGGACACGAGTTCCCCACAACGAAAGAAGAAGAGCCAACATTTGACACCGAGAAGAATAGCGGAGAAGAAACAAATGCAACTGTCCAGTCATCCGCACGTGTCAAACATGAGTTTGACACCCACATCCCCTTGAAAGAGGAGAGCAAAATGTCAATATCAGAAGGCACCACATCAGACAAGTCAGCCACCCCGATAGAAGAGGCCGTAGCAGATGACACCTTCTCCCATTTAGCCTCAGCATCCACTGCCTCATTGGCCACCTGCTCCTTTCCCGAGCACACCACGGACTCCCCGTCGCTGCACGCCGAGGTGGGTTCGCCTCATTCGACGGAGGTGGACTCGCTGTCTGTCTCTGTGGTGCAGACACCGACCACCTTCCACGAGGCGGAGAGCTCCCTGTCCAAGGAGGAGGAGAGCCCCAGGCCAATGTCCATCTCCCCCGACATCTCACCAAAGGCAAAGATGAGGGCACCGACACAGGAGGCCAAATCCCCGGAGCAGTCTACTACCTCAGTGGAGCTGGGCCAGGATTCCCCTGACCACTCCTTGGCCTTGGACTTCAGTAAGCAGTCTCCGGAACATCCATCGGTGGCAGGGAGTGCACGCGCCACAGAGAACGGCCCAACGGAGGTGGACTACAGCCCCGCCGATATATCCGACCCAAGACCAGCGGGCGAGAGCGAATTTCGTGCGGAAACCCCCGTTCTTTTCAAAGAGGCGGATACGGTTCCCGCCATTTCTGCATCTCCATCGGATGCGTCTCAGTCTTCTCCTACTGTAACCACTCCATGCCAAATCACAGAGATGCTACCCAGTACGCTTCTGCAAACAGACAAGTCTCCAGGAGCCCAGAAGGTGGCTTCCCTCACCCATTCTCCTGTTTCGCCTGACTCATCACCAGTGATGGGAGGGCAACCAGAAAAACAAGAAGACAGCCCTGCATCACAAGAAATGTCAAATAAATCAGACACACAGCAGAGCTACGAGACACATGCCTCTCCCAAAGCTTCTTCACCATCATCACCACCACCATCATCATCCCCACCACCACTATCATCACCAGCACCACAACTGTCATCACCACTACCATCATCACCACCACCACCACAAATGTCATCACCACTACCACAACTGTCATCACCACCACCATCATCACCACCACCACCACAGTCATCACCGCTACCACAGTCTTCACCATCACCACTTCAGTCATCACCACCAACATCCCCACCACCACCATCCTCATCTCCACCACCACGGTCATCGCCACCACCAACAGAGGCGTTTTCCCCCAAGGAGACAAATCCCTTTAAATGTGACATGTCCACACCACCCTCAAAGTCCCCCAGTAGCCCCAATGTCCCCTTCCCATCGTCTCTGCCTCTATCCCCTAACTACACGTGTGCCAGTGGTTCCCAGTACCCCAACCTGTCAAAGAAGTGCTCTCCTCACTCCAAGACAGACGTCGACCTCTGCCTAGTCAGCTCATGCGAGTATCGCCACCCTAAGACGGAGCTCTCACCTTCCTTCATCAACCCCAACCCACTGGAATATCTGATGAGCGAGGGCTTGGCCCTGGAGGAAGGGAAACTTTTGACCAAGTCGGCCGGGGGACCCCCACCCCCGGCTGGAAAGCTCCCGACCAAGCAGTGCGACGAGACCCCACCGACGTCCATCAGCGAATCGGCTCCGTCCCAGACCGACTCGGACGTCCCACCGGGGACAGAGGAGTGTCCCTCCATCACCGCGGACGCCAACATCGACTCCGAGGATGACTCCGAGACGCTGCCCACCGACAGAACTCTGACCTACAGACACGCCGATCCACCTCCGGCAGCGGTGAGGGACCCGGCCCCGCCCTCGGCCCACCCTGATGTCTGCATGGTGGACCCCGAGGCCCTCAAGGCCGAGGAACGCCAGCAGGAGGCGGTGGCGGGAGAGAAGACCAAGAAGAAGAAGCTCACCAAGACGTCCTCCTCGCCGGCCAGGAAGAACGCCCTGGCGAAGGTGAAAGACACAAAGACGGCCTCGCCAAAGAAAAGTGCGGGGGAGGGGAAAGATGTGAAGAACGCCACAAACAGCTCTGCGTCAAGAGGGGCGAAAAGCACCACAGGCAAGTGCAATTCCATGTTCAAATCACAATTTCTACGCCAACACTCTAATCAGCCGTATTAATGTATTCCTACGGTTCTCTGCTTCTCAGGTTCTGGTAACGCCAAGGCATCGAGTGGTGCATCTGTGCCCAACTGTCCTCCCATGTACATGGACTTGGTGTACATCCCCAACCACTGCAGTGCTAAGAATGTGGACGCCGAGTTCTTCAAGCGGGTTCGCTCCTCCTACTACGTGGTCAGCGGCAATGACCAGCCGGCGCAGGAGCCCAACAAGACGGTCCTCGATGCCCTGCTGGAGGGCAAGGCACAGTGGGGCAATGATATGCAGGTATGAATACACTAGGACTGCGATTGATTGAATGATATAGCTGAACATATGATGTATGGGGTGCATGAATAATAATACATTTTTTATGTCTTCCTGAACACCATTCAAGTCTTGTTAGCTGTGTAGATACATGCATCGAAGTTGTGGTACTCATCAACTCTACAATCAAACCAAGCTGGTTTGATTGTAGAGTTGATTTGGTTTTTGTTTTTGTTTTACAACATGCTATCAGTTTGCTATACTGTGGGACGTTCTTGCTAGAAAAGTAAATATAAACGAAAAATACAACTAAACCAAAAATGTATTTTTGTAATGCGTTCACTTTTTTTTAACCACAACTTTGCTCGGCATAAAAACACTCCATCAAACCGTGTGCAAAAAATGAACTTCCCCCATCTCCGAACCGCGCAGGTCACCCTGATCCCCACCCATGACTCGGACGTGATGCGCGAGTGGTACCAGGAGACCCACGACAAGCAGCAGGAGCTCAAT
>OMOU01000975.1:0-10127 GCA_900312585.1 Malacocephalus occidentalis
GTCTTTTTATTTACAACCTTTTTTGTTTTGTTTACTTCTTTTTCTTAAGATTCTTTGTTGTGAATCCACCCTGTAATGGGAACAGCAGAAGTTTGAACCTGAGTTTAAACACACACTTCCCCTGACATGTCCTCACTGTGACTGATGTTAGTGCACACTGGATGCTGTCAAACCCTCCAAGCATTCTCCCGGGGGTTGCTAAGGAAACGCCGGGCTCCGTTATGCTTTGTTTATTTCGTATTTCTTTTTAAAGGTGATGATCCAAGGCCAAAAATAAATGGCGGGGGGGTTGTGGACATTCTGTCTGGTCAGCCAACACTGACATTGACAGAGGAATTTGCCGTTGTTACACAGATAAGGTAGCGGTTTATGATATTGCTGAAATACTGACTGAAAAAAAAAATGTTTGTTCAACAAATATTTCCATGTATAGGCCTACTGATGATGCAGAAAA
The DNA here is from genome assembly GCA_900312585.1 of Malacocephalus occidentalis. Classification (NCBI taxonomy): domain Eukaryota; kingdom Metazoa; phylum Chordata; class Actinopteri; order Gadiformes; family Macrouridae; genus Malacocephalus; species Malacocephalus occidentalis. Next base: position 455 of record OMOU01000975.1, read on the forward strand.
CGGATGCTGTGTTTTGACTGAATGACGGATGCCTTGCTGGACTCGACTCCTCCCAGTTTATGGTTTATATATAAAGCTGTGATGTGACCGCATGGCTCCTCATCGCGAATGATGTGTTTTCATTTCCCAACGGCACAGGGGACATTTTGTGATTCTTTTTGGATTTGGGTTCCATAAAAATGTGTGTTGGTGTTGAAAAGGGGCCTAAAGCTTTTATCACATCTATGGATTCATTGCATCAACAATGTGTCTATTTTAGTTGTCGCCATTCCATATTGTGACCAAAAGCGATGATTTGTTTCCCACTTCTTCATATTGTGTCTGTATTCTAGCTATTGGTGAATACGTTCAATCGCACACAGTTTCTTATTAAAACATGTTTTAATAAAACTTCATTGGAGGGAGGAATTTAACAAACCCTTGCGAATGGCCAGTACCTCCCTCATACTAAAATAAATGCACTGGTCAAAATCAATCAATCAATCAATGATTAAGGACTATTCGTGACAGCAATGTGTGAGTAGGCTACTTTTAGGCTACAGCCCTGAAGATTCTCCAGCCTGCAATGTGGTAACTGGGGGCTGCTTTCGTTGTGATTGCAAAATAGAGGAAACATGTGGACCAGAACCACTCAAAACAAATGGAATACAAAGTTACTGTAAGTACGTCATTGTTGTCCAGCTGGATCTCGCAGAATGTGATTGCTAATTGATGGCTTGATTCCACATGCATTCACCAGCCAAACTCTTGATGTGTTCAGTCACACACTTTCCATGAACCAATCTAAATCTAAACTGAATGAATGATTGGTCCTGAGATGTTTGAATAATCCATCTGCCCTTGCACAACATCATTGGCACCTGTGTCCAACGTCTGGCTGAAGAATGTTGGGGAAATGTCTCCTTTTTGTCCATGTCCTTACAGAGGAGTTAGGGTTTCACAATTTCAAATTCACATTTTCAATGTTACATATTTGCTCTCTAGGCCTTCAATTGCCGCGTAGCTGCTGCTGCTGATAGTTATTTATTGTGATGGAAACGTATATGTGGCAAAATCTGTTGATGTGCCATGTTCAAGGTTCTTCAGGGCAATGTGGAGTTACATGCATCATTGAACCTATTTTTTTTTTGTTTTGTTTAAATAACTAAGGGATAAGGGAAATACAGACTTCTGTTTGGCCCTTGCCATGACTACATTTCAGTTTATATACAGGTTCTGAGCTTGTTTGCATGATATAAAACATAACATGTTGCCCCAAAATGCCAACAATACAAGAGAGGATGCCGTCTTGTTAATGTGTAGATATATGATGTTTGGGATGTTAATAATTAGCTGTTGTTGCAAAAATTCCACAATATAAAAAAAGATGAACACAAAGCAATATGTTTCCCATGTGCACCCTCGAAATTTGGATAGCTGAAGAATTTTCTAAAGCAACAATTTTACTACGTCAAAGTTTTATTGAAACAGAATAAATTACCGCTTTTACGTGAAATATGGTAATCATGCTGGTGGTGTTTTTTATCGTCTACCGTTGGGTTCATTATTGCGATTATAATGTCATAAGAACTGGCGAGTAGCCACAGTGCTCGAAGTGGGCCGGTCGGCACTACCGGCACTTCTACATTTTACTCTTTAGCGTATAGGGACTTTTTCTTGCGCCTGCCCAAAAGTGACCGTCCTGTCCGCGGGCGCGCGCCGCCTGTTGTGCTTTTATTTGGATCAAACAGTCATAACGTGCAAATTCACGTAACTTTATGTCCGTGGTAATAGTAAAGGTAGACTATGTATTTGAAAGTTTCACATTTCTGGTGAACAAATGATCCCAATTGTGGCCAAAGGAGTGGTTGTAGTTTATTGCATAATCAGGCATGACATTTACGTGATTATAATATTATATTGTTCGTTTTTGAGCAATCCATAAAACCTCCGGGACTCTTAGCCTCCGACGTCCAGGCCAACGACGTCGATGAATCGAATGGAATATTGTTTTGTTTTTTAGTATTGAATGCTACAGTAAAACAATATAACAATTATAACACAGGCCTACTCGTTGTACAAACATGGTGGGGTTTTCTGAAAACAAGTAATTCGAGGCTTGTGTATATATCATGTATACAATGTATACATGATATATACAACGAGTAAGTATAATATATATAATGTATACAATGTATCAAGAAAAGGATGGGATCTAACCATAAGACACGCCGTCGTCATCGTCGCCACGCCCACTTTGGTTTCCGCGCGAAACTGAGACTGTACCATTGCGAGAGCAGGGGACAAAAAGTCACCACTAGCAAATAGAAACACTCGGATCGCCTACATTAGACCAAAGCACACGGGCACTCTCCTCAAAATATGAATCAAATCTTCTGAATATGTTAAGAATAATAGGAAATGTGCCGGAAATGACTCCAGTGGAACTGAATAAATGTCAGAGCTATAATACACACAATTGTACACCCCTCCTTCTACAGGTCGTGGACTGTCACTTGGGTTGATTATTAAACCCCTCAGAACCAATTCATCGTCGAGAAACACGGGGAATGTATATATATTTTTAAATCAACATAGTCATACAACAACACAACAATGACTTTAAAATCAAAGGTAAGTGTTTAGGTAGTACCAAAAATCTCTCAATAATCTTCCCTCGATTGGTTGGGCAAACTTTTGTGGATGCAATTGTGGCAAATGTCCCCAATATACCAAGTTGCTCGGTTAACGTAGTTGGAACGGGTGCAGCTTTTTGTGTCGGAAGTTAATTGCGTACTTCACTTATTTTGTGTTTCTACTTTCGATTTTGAGCTTTTTTTCGCGGAATTGATGTCGAAGTCTTTGTTACTGGCAGCAGCGGCATCACCATCGGGATACGATGCTTGCAACGAGGTCGCGAAAAATCTCGTTCATTCATTCAATGAAGGTCGAAGTAAATCAAAGCCGTGTTTCTGACACTGCGGTTGTTTTCCGCCCCGTTTTATTTTCTTATGTTTTCCAGACTTCGTGTTACATGTCAAAGTTCATCACCGCGGAGCTGGCCAGTGTGTTTAGCCATTCAGACGAGGAAGAGGAGGACTTTGAAGGGTTCAGTGATGCTGAGGAAGAGGTGGAGGCTGTGGAGTCACAAGACAGTGACACAGGCTTCTACTCTGATGAGGAGGTGCCCCCACGCAGGAGAAGTCTCTGTGTGGCATTAAAGTAGGGGTCTTTCTGTCTCTATGTATGACTCTGTGGATGGAATACAAAGTGTGTTTCATACAGTTTGAAAACGCAAACACTCCTCATCTCTCCAGGTTCCCTTCAAAGAGAGCCCCCTCACCCAAACAGCAGCTCCTTGAGGAGGAGAAGAAGATGAATGGCAAGAAGCAGAAGATGGTGGCGGTGTCAGCACCACCTCCTTGCAGGAGAGCTAGTGCGAGGAAGAAACTGATGGAGGAGGGGAAGAAGAAGAAGGAGGTGGTGGTGGTCACGGCAGCAGCAGTGACTCCTCCTCGCAGTGGAGCCAGAGAGTGGAAGAAGCAGCAGCAGGAGGAAGAGGAGGAAGTGAAGGAGGAGGAGGAGAAGGGAGCCAATGGTGATGAAGAGGGGGCAGATGAGGAAGGAGGAGAAGGGGAGGCTCTGTGTCTGAACTTAAGGAAACGGGACAAGAACATCATGGAGAACAAGGCTATGGTGAGCATCAGTCCTGATGGTCGTGGGTGGTGGTGGTGGTGGTGGTGTTGGTGTTGTAGGACTTTACCAGTTCACTGGGGACAAGGGAAAGGAGGCTGGACGATTCCCCACTAATGTCAACAGTCCTACTGCCACCTGCGTTGTGTTGTTGTGCAGGTTGTAGCACACTGCCTACAGTAAACATGGTCACCACATCTGCTCGCGGGGGTTTCTATCGGCATCTATCGTCTGACTCCCCCTTTTTTTTTTTAGCTCGCCCAGCTGTTTGCCGACCTGAGCACCATGGCCGAGCTGTCATCACGCAACACGCCGCAGGTGAGCATTGCCGGACAACACCGCAAAACTTCCGGAAGAGGACCTGGTTGCAGACACCCCTCTCATGAAATCTGTTGTCGCCAAGATGGCAACGTTTGCTTGTTTTGTCTATTGACCTCCCATTTCCAACAGCAGAGAAAGAGCTCTGCGGGCAAGAAGACCACCTCCCGGAAACGCGGCCCGGAGCTGCAGGCAGGCTCAGAGAGACGCAACCCATCCCGCAAGGCCCGGCCCCCGGAGCACTTTGGGGTGGAGGAGAAGCAGCCCGTGTCCCCCGGCGAGGGCGGGCGGGTCCCCCGGACGCTAGACGTCAGGAGGCTGGTGGAGGTAATCCATAAGATGTGCTGATTGTAGATGTATTGGCTGGCCCCTTTGGATACAGACGGCCACCAAATTGTGCGTGTGTGCGTGTAGTTTACAGTGCAGTGTGACCCGAGTGTGGTGTGGTACAGGTGGATGAGGACAGCGTGCAGAGTGCCAAGAAGCGACGGGTGGGCCCGGGCTCCAGGAGGAGCTATGTGGTGCGACCCGTGGACGACATCACCCCGGAGGAGCTCAACAACATCGCAGACCGCGCCAAAGACAAGATCTGGGACAAGGACCATGTGAGTCTCCGCTGCCACCCCCGCAACACCAACCGCTCTCCTGGACAATGTGTTGAAAATATTGAAAATAACAGAAAATATTGACCAGTATTTATTTTGACCAGTAGTGCGATTGATGATTCACCATTAGTGGGAATTATAGTATATATTTTTTATAACTTTTTTTCAGTGGAAAAACTCACAATGTGACATAGGTTGGGGTCTGTACCAAACAGTTGTCTTGCTTCTGGATAAAATATTTGTGTAGGCAGGTCATCTCTGCAACACTATAATGTTACATTTACCTTTACACATTTTATTATTAGCAAAAAATGTCAGCTCCTGCAATTTGGATATTGCACACAAAACCATAAATATGGCTATATTTATGATTTCGATAATATTTCTCTTAATTGCTCAGCCCTAGTTAGAAGTATGATTATTATTTTTATCCAAATGATACGCTTACTGCCACAGGACTTTTATTCTGTGAACCAGCAATCCGAGTTCTGTGTGCTGTCGTGTGATGGACCTGGCTGGTTGGTGTCTGTGTGGTGGGGCCTGGCTGGTTGGTGTCTGTGTGGTGGGGCCTGACTGGTTGGTGTCTGTGTGGTTGGTGTCTGTGTGGTGGGGCCTGACTGGTTGGTGTCTGTGTGGTGTGGCCTGGCTGGTTGGTGTCTGTGTGGTGTGGCCTGGCTGGATGGTGTCTGTGTGGTGTGGCCTGACTGGTTGGTGTCTGTGTGGTGGGGCCTGGCTGGTTGGTGTCTGTGTGGTGGGGCCTGGCTGGTTGGTGTCTGTGTGGTGGGGCCTGGCTGGATGGTGTCAGTGTGGTGGGGCCTGGCTGGTTGGTGTCTGTGTGGTTGGTGTCTGTGTGGTGGGGCCTGGCTGGTTGGTGTCTGTGTGGTTGGTGTCTGTGTGGTGGGGCCTGGCTGGTTGGTGTCTGTGTGGTGGGGCCTGGTTGACGTCATCTGTATGTTTTTTTTCCAGGGCAGCTCCTGTCACCAGTGCCGACAGAAGACCCTGGACACCAAGACGGTGTGTCGCAGCGGGTTCTGCGTGGGGGGCAAAGGTCAGTTCTGCGGGCCGTGCCTGAAGAACCGCTACGGAGAGGACGTCCGTGAGGTGCTGTTAGACCCGGTCAGTAGAACTCCTGCCCTCCTCCCATCTCCCTGGCACAATAAGGCTACTACTGCTGCTACTGTTGCTACTACTGCGGCTACTGCTGCTACTACTACTATTGCTACTATTGCTACTATTGCTACTACTGCTACTGCTACTACTGCTACTGCTGCTACTGCTGCTACTGCTGCTATTGCTACTGCTACTATTGCTGCTACTGCTACTACTGCTGCTGCTGCTGGGGAAGTAATGAGTGACTGGTGTACTGGTGGGTTCTAGGACTGCAGAGGACTTTTCTGGGTTTTTTTCTATTGAAACTATCGTGTTTTACTCTCAAATAATGTCCCATTTTAAAGGCATAAAAGAAACACACACACATTTAGTGATTTAAAAAAAGTGTTTTACATTTTCTTTGTGATTGAAATATCAGTACTGTTGGCCCACCTTACCGTGTCTTTTATTGTGGGTTAGAATAAACTGTTGCTTGTGGGTTAGGATCACTGCTGTAACCGTGATGCGGGTGTTGTAGAAATATCCAACATCTTTGACACAATGCCGACTCCTAGAAGATCTATTCCTCTCTCTCTTCCAGATGTGGTCGTGCCCCCTGTGCCGTGGCGTGTGCAACTGCAGCCTGTGTCGCAAGCGGGAGGGCCGCTGTGCCACGGGCATCCTGGTGCGCCTGGCCCGCTACAACGGCCATGACAACGTGCACCATTATCTGCAGAGGTAGGTTGCATCCGGGGGCTGTAGAATGGAACAGGAGGACTGGAGCTTGTAAGGTTTGGCTTTGGTGCCATCAAGTGGTTTGTAAAATAAGATGAGGTCTTGCAATACGACCTACAAAAACGAGCATCCAAATGCATGTCAGCGTTCAGCAGCGAAGTCGTTAAATTTAATGTCAACGTTTTTGCTTAAATGCACAGTAATAACAAGGGGGCGTTCTGGACGATTAAAGCATTGCAACAAGGCAAGGGACGACTAACGACAATAAAAAGGAAAGAAATGGAATGAGGAACTACACAGGGATGAGAGAGAGAGAGAGAGAGAGAGAGAGAGAGAGAGAGAGAGAGAGAGATTTAGAAAAATCTATATACATGTATACACTGGCAGATCTAGGGACTTGATAGCTCGAGTCTCTAAAGGCAGCAGATGAAAACATGAGTCAACTGTTCTTGTGGTTCTTGTCCATCACAGTATTCAGAAGGAGCTGGTGTAGAGGGAGGAGCATCCCACCGCTGGTAACCAGGGCACGGGAATCGACCTCGACTGATGCATGGATTTGACAACTCCATTTTGTGTTTGTTTTGTTGTTATACGCACAAATTAAGTGTTGTATGTGCCGTTATGTCAAATCATGTTGGCCAATTGGTAATTGGCTTTATAGATGCATACACTGTTTTTTATTATGGTATACTCTAAGAAAAAACTGGGATGTTCTTTTACTCTTAAAACTTGACTTTTAATTCCCTTCTATAGTTTATTTGAACGGTGCAACTGGCCTTACTCTGTTGAAGCGCTTTTATACGAAGTTTGTACACGGATTTAATAAAGTTTAGCATAATGCCATAATGAGTATTATTTGACTGTTCTATCCATGGCACCATGTCACCTCAAGCCTTTGTCTTGTCTTTTTAGTATCGTGTTAGCTTGATGAAACGCAAATCACGATGACACCATAACACATCATCTGATAGGCCTACTTAGTTAGGAGAAGAGAAACTAAAGGGTGTGCTACAGTGATCATATGCTGGCCCTCTGCCTTCCCAAAATAAGCCATTCAGTTCTTGGATAGTTGCTTGGTCTTGTGAATATTAGCCAGTGTACTTCCACTATTCCCCAGCAGGGTGTGCTGTTACCATTGACACCAGTGCTCCAGCTTTCAGGGTTAGAGTTAATTGCTACTATTGCAATAGTAGTGCTCTGCTCAAAGATAAATGTGATAGTAAAAACTTGTAACCAAAAATAATAATAACTTCCTGTGGCTCTGGACCGGCTGTCTGACATCCTCCTGATGACCAGGAGGTCAGATGGGGTCGAGGAGTTAAATGTTTGCTGGCCAACATGTTGGGCTCCAACGTAACCAGCAGGTGTTCACACAGCATGGCCAGAGGTTCAACCAGACACAGTTGTTGCCAACTCCTTACTGCCCAGAACAGACTCCATACGCTCAAACATACTCCTATTATGCAGGAGAAAAAACAAATATTCTTTCTTAATCTGGAGACAGTTTTGTGGCCTTATTGGGACAGGCTTTATTCCCTTCATTGAGTCCAATGGCCGGTGCTGCTTCCTCAAGGGTTCCTGGTGTTGAGGTATTGTTGACGATTTTATACATCCTCGATGAATTCCAAATGGTGGTCTCTGCTGATCCTTTACCAGAAGCTATGTGTGTCCCAACATCAATTGCAGCGGGCCAAATTTAACAACCTGACTGCTGTCATACACCTGCACACACAGCCAAACTGATGCTGCACAACTGCTTCCATAGTTTAAATGATAGTTAATAATATACTGCTATGGCTAATCTTATACATTAACTTTTGGACTGAACTATTTTACGGGCAGCAGTAGCTCTGGAGGCAGAGCGGTTGTCTGAAGGTTGTTGGTTCGGTCCTCCGCAGCCAAGTGTCGAGGTGTTTCTGAGCAAAATACCGAACCCTAACTGCTCCCGACCAGATGGCTGTTGCCATCTGTTGAATTAAGTGAGGCAATGTTCTAAAGCACTTTGGATAAAAACACTATATAAATGCAATCCATTTAGGGCTACCATTTTAATGTTTAAACAACAGATTATGTGAGGAGTAAACAGAATCAGAATCCTCGATCGGCAGTCATGTGTGTGTTAACAGCTGAAAGAGGGGCATGTGACCAGGAAGACCCCTCCCCCTGCCTGCTGCAGATGCACTAGCATCACTATCATCAAACCCCTGCTGAGAGATTACATACTATTAGAGAGACAGTGGGCGTGAGAGGGACAAGAGACAGGAAGTAAAAGCAAGAGAGGCTATGTATGTGCAAGGAGACAAAATAGGTCGCTGTTTGTATGAAATAAGTCAGAGGGGACTTGCTAATAATTTAAATGTCATCTCAATGTCTTGATTGAAGAGATTTTAATAACTCGACAGCAGTCATCCACGTCTCCATGATCAGATGCACAGAGTAGACAAATATCAAAAGACCAATGGACGATATGAGGCAGTTTTAGTCACTTTATTGTCAAGTGTTATGCAGGCAATGTTGTTTTTTCTATTTTCGAACATGTCTGGTTTTTTTTTTCCATTGACATAACACATCTGTACAAACGGATTTTTAAAAATATCAATAAACCAAAGCCTTTAAGGCTAATCTGGCAAAATCCCATTATCAAATGTCATGGAGATAAACATTTTAGAAAAAGATTTACAAATGAGATGTCACTATAAAATATCAACAAACAAATAAAAAGAAATGAAAGCAAAGTCCTCACACAAAAATATTACCAAAAAGACATCTAAAGTTGTTCGGTATGAACAATTTCAAATTTTTTTAAATAATATATTTTTTGTGTTCTTCTCTTTATTTATTTTCTCAAAAAAAAAAAAAAAAACACATTTTGGTGCACAGAGAGAGAGAGAGAGAGAGAAGAAATGGTCAGTCCGTTGTTAATTAGAAAACAAAAGAGAAGCAGCACTACGGCAAGAAACCAAACGAATCAACAGCCAACTGAAGCATGCTGCATACACATCCTCAGAGCCAACAAGCACGGGTACAACTCCAGCGAAAAGGCAACGGTAACAAACCAGGGGACATGAATAGTAATAATAAGAATCATAATTAAAAAACATCGTGTTGGGGGTTAGGGGGGCTGTTAATAAAGTAGCAGATGGTGTTTTGGATTCTTTTTTGGGGGGGCGGTTATAAAACAAAATGTATACTATCATTTAAAAATTCAGGAAAAAAACAAAAAAGTTCACGCACTGAATTAACATGGAGCAACA
>OMOU01000977.1:3498-13660 GCA_900312585.1 Malacocephalus occidentalis
CACCCCCCCCCCCCCCCCCCCACTCCACATGGCAGAAATGCCCTGGTGACGACATCAGCATATTTATGAAAAGTTCCAATGTTAACAACTCTGAGTGGCGCATACGCTCTCTTCTCATTGCCCCGCCCCTTCTCTTAAAGGGGCTATGCTGCTCCTATTAGTGCCTATTAGTGTCATTAACCATTGAATTCCATAATGCCTGCACGGGGGCCAATGTCGAGTCCCCAAGGCATTGCATTAGCTGTGGCGGCAAAGATTTTGCCGTCACGTGGTTTTCGTTTTTATTACAGCTCCTCTGCACAGTGGCTTTGATCACCCAACTCCCGCTCTTAACATTACACCACATACACACTAATGGGAGAAATGTGTCGTTCTGGGCGATTTGTGCGAAAACGATTGGGCTGATTTCTTAGAAACGATTTGATGTATTTTGCGTTAATAGAGAGCCTGTGGGGCACATCTGGCCCAGTAATAAAACAAAACTAATTGAATCAAGGATTTGGTTCCATCCCTAACTGGACAATATACACAATGCATTTTATTAGGGGGATGACTCTTCACCAAAAACATTCCAGTATTAGAGGGCACTGCTGGATGCATGAAGGGGAAACAATGGATGCATATACAGTATGCATATATCCCTCAAAAACTCACCTGAGACAGGTGCTGTCTGTTTGGGGTTTCAGACTGGCTATCATGCTCTCTGCTCTCAGGGATTCTGTCACTGCTTTGGCCTCAGTAATGTGCAAATCCAAGTCTACAAAAAACACCCAAAAGCCACATCAAAACACACAATGAAACACATTTGGAAGAAAAAGTTTTTTCTGTGTTTCAATTATGCCTATTTGTAAGGTTGAGACGGCTGAGTTTTATGACCAGTCGCCTCTCTTGCTCCATCTCTGTCACTCTATCTCATCCTCTCTCTCCATCTGTCTCTTTCTCTCCCCCTCTGTCTCTCTGACTCTCCCTCTTTGTCTCTATAGCTGTCTTCCTCTGTCTCTCTCCCTCACTCTCTGTCACTCTCCCTCACTCTCTTTACATCTATTCTTGGACTAATCTCAGACTTTTTTCCATGGCATTCCGTTTCCAAAGATAACTTCAGACAGAATTAACTCTGCAGTTTACCAAAAGGAGTGGCAGCAAGGAAAGGGAAGCAGTGCGTGGATTCTGTATGAAAATGCAGATGTGTCATTTTACCTTGGTTAGCCTTGTTCAGCTCCTGGAGCTGAAGCAGGAGAGCTTTGTTCTCCTCCAGCACGGTGTTCAAAGCGCCGTTCTTGTGTTTCTCTTGCTCCATCTCTGAATGTAAACAGGAGACAGCTCAGCATAGGCCACGAAGGATACACGACATGAGTGAGAGTGATGTGTGCGTTTGTTGCCAAACCAAAGCTCCTTCTCGTTTTCTGTCCTATTTCAGACACTGGGCTAATTACTATAGGGGCTGAAATGAATGTGTAATATGATAGCGCAGTGCAATGAAAGGATGCATTATAATTCAATTGCATGATGCCCACAAAGCCTGCAATATGGCCATATTTCATTACTGTTTTTTTTAAGAAAAAAGCAATCAGGACTTAAATTACCCAAAGCCCCAGAGTAGGCTTGAAGTTGTTTTTTCTTCATTATGGACATGGTCCGAGGGGAGTTACTGTATTTCAATATAATTATGTTTGATATCCTGTATTGCAATGATCGGAGTCCATAATTTAGTCCTGCAGATTAAGTTAAAGTGAAGACACCAATACAGCTGAGCAGCACCAAATCTAAGCGGTATTTGATGTATCTTTTAACAGACCCCCACTGCACACAATCTGGGCTTGAGGTCATCATGCTGTGACGCTACCTTTATAGATGGCGTCCACTTCCTTCTGAAGACTAAGGGTCTCAGCTAGTGTCTGGCCCCCAGACACTGCCTCTCTGTTCCGACCCAGGCTGAAGCTTATGTTAAATCTCCTGATCTCTTCCAGAAACTTCTCTTGGTCTTCAGTGGAGTCCATTCTGATTTGATCCTGTCATGAATGAATGTGAATTACCATAACGGGTCTTCTCTACTACAGTTCTCTAATACTAACTATAATGGAGGTAGTCTCTGTATGTATGCATGTATATATGTATGCATGTCTGTAATTCAATGTTCTCGACTACCGATGCGATCGACTTCACACTTGTCAGGGTTTTTGCTGAGGAAGTGCAGTGTGGAGTGTGAATTTGTTTGGGTGAAGGTTCTCGAGAAAGCTGCAAGCAATCAGCCCTTTCCACTGGCGGGTGAATTGCAGAGGACCCAAGGAATTGCAGTGTCAAGTGTGAAGTTGTTTGGGTGAGCGGTTTTCGAAAAAGCTGCAAACAGCAATATGGGAGGCCATGCAGTAGGTACACTGTGACTAGTATTGGCAATTTTAGGATTTTGTAGATAACTAGCCATGGAATTGGAAAAAATTACAAGAAATTATCTTTGGAGAGGAGAGTTCTGAATATCATCTGTGTGTGTGTGTGTGTGTGTGTGTGTGTGTGTGTGTGTGTGAGAAAGAGAGAGAGAGTGAGAGAGTGAGTGTGAGTGCGTGTGGATCAAACCAAGAGTCACCAGATGTTGCTTGAGGTCTGCCTGCTGGCGGAGGAGCTCCTTAAACTGCCTCGCCGTCTGTTGCTCCTCTCTCTTCATCACATCATGTTGTAACTTCACCTCAGACAACTGCTGAGTCTGGGAGGAAAGGGGGATGCAGTGTGAAACTAAATGTGTAATGCCATAAACAGATTTTACTAAATGAATGAAAATAAATATTAGCAAATGCACTGCCGTGCAAATTCATATACCGTCATTACACAAATGTGTGCTTTCTAGCCTGCTTTCCACACCACAAAACAATGAATAGCATTTACGTATGATATAAGATTAATCTATAAGATTAATCAGTATTTGTCATTAAATGTCACACATGCTAAAAGTCAACAATGACCCTAATGTTACCCAGTGAAAATAAGCTATTGATTTTGCAGTGACACTTGCTATTGATCCTTTGGATTGTTCATGAAGCGGGTATACATAGTGGATCAATAATTAATATAGGAGGCCCAAACACCATATAGAATGAGGGAATGGGCCTCTTATATTTTATTTATATATGGTAACCGTGGGAATGTTAAGTCATGTCGAAATTGTGGTTAGAAAACTATGTTTACGTTTTCGGATCATAGTGTGATCTGTGCATTTATGTTTATGTTGGGCCACCGTTGGCGGGTGTTCATTAGACGGTGGCTGTAAAGAATAAACGTACCTGGAGCCATGTGGTGTATGGGGCACAGGTCAACATAAAAATACTCCCGTCGTCCGAGTCGTGGTGTTTACCATCGCTCCCTCCGTGGCGCTCGCCACATAGGTGTCAGAAGTCGGAATGGAGAAAGACCGCTGCGAGCTTGAGGACGCGATGCGGGAGCATGACCGGCTGGTGGGCCACTCGGCTCCAACAGGCGAGTGCAACCTGCGAGAGGCCAACTGCCACCCGGTGGCCGGAGGAAGTATTGCAAAGCAGGCGGTTGCATGCAGTCGCAGCCAGTGGCCGCACAGATCCCTGGCTAAGCAGCTATGGTATGGTGGGGGCACGCCGTTGGAGCCATACCTCGCCCAGTTATGGCTGGCAGCAAGGCCTTGGAGGGGGCAGAGGCACAGGTTCCACCCCCCATCATGGACCCTCTCTCCATGCACTCCTCAGCATGGACCCCTACTACTGTCCAGATGAGGATGGTGATGGGGGAAAGGGCCAGCATGGAGGGCAGGAGGGGGGGTGTTGCATGAGGTCCGGCTAGCCCACATGCAGTACCCATGCATCATCAGCCTGGACCTGCTGGCCGAAGAAGTCCAGAAGGCTCTGGCATCACCATGTCAACCCCAACATCCTCACCATCTGCCACCATGGGAGTCCCCAACACTAGCCACCAGAGGATCCTCAACACCGGCCACCAGAGGGTCCTCACCGCCGGCCACCAGGGTGGTCCACAAGTACACCGGCCAGGCCCAATCCAGTTCAGGGGTGCGAGGGTGTTTATGACACCCTCGGTCGGGGGCAAGCCATTGCTCCCGGGGACATGCCGTGGGTGTTCTGCCCTATCTGCATCAAGGGCATATTCACCAAGCTGTGCAGCCTCTGGTGCAAAGTGTGCTGCCTGGATTGACCCCCAGTCGGCGGGTGTTCGTTAGGGGATAGCTATAAAGAATACATGTTGTACATGGAATTGTGCGGTGTATGTGGCACAGGTCAACATAAAAATACTCCTGTTGTCCGAGTCGTGGCGTTTCCCTTCGCTCCCTCGATGGAGCTCGCCACAATATATATATAAAGTATATACACGCAACGGCCACTTTATTAGTTACACCTTGCTAGTACCGGGTTGGACCTCCATTTGCATTTAGAACTGTGGTCACAAGTTGCTGGAGACATTCCTCAGAGAGTCTAGTCCATATTGACATGATTACATGATTACTAAGGGGCCCAAAGTTTGCCAAGAAAATATCCTCCACACCATTACACCACCACCACCAGCCTGAACGTTGATACAAGGCAGGGTGGATCCATGCTTCATGTTGTAGACGCCAAATTCTGACCCTACCATCTGAATGTCGGAGCAGAAATCAAGACTCATCAGACCAGGCAATGTTTTTCCAATCTTCTATTGTCCAATTTTGGTGAGCCATGTGCGAATTGGAGTCTCAGGTTCCTGTTCTTAGCTGACAGGAGTGGCACCCGGTGTGGTCTTCTGCTGCTGTAGGTTTCGGACCATTCTCTGTAAAACCTAGAGATGGTTGTGTGTGAAAATCCCAGTAGATCAGCAGTTTCTGAAATACTCAGACCAGCCCGTCTGGCACCAACAACCATGTCACGTTCAAAATCAGTTAAATCACCTTTCTTCCCCATTCTGATGCTCGGTTTGAACTGCAGCAGACCGTCTTAACCATGTCTACATGCCTAAATGCATTGAGTTGCTGTCTGTTTGATTGGCTGATTATTTGCATTAATGAGCAGTTGGACAGGTGTGCCTAAGTGGCCGGTGAGTGTATATATATATATCTATATCTATATATAGATATAGATATATAAAAACGGTTACCTGAAATTGGTTCATAGCTGTGATATAATAACCATATACCATGTATATGATTCAAACTTTTCACAATTCTTATCATTCCGCCTGTGAGGAGAAAACTTCTGCAAAACCTCTCTCCAAATGCATGCATGGACTAGCCTAGCGGCCGGCGTTGAGGACCCGTGGCAGCTGCCGTTGTGGACCACCCCCTGGTGGCTGGCGCTGGTGCAGAGGTCACCCTGATGACCGATTGTGATGTCGCAGCCTTCCGGCAGGAGTTCCGCCAAGCTCTCCTCCCCAGGCTGGGGTGGAGCGCCACGGTTTCAGAGCCCACGGTGAGCCTGGCTAGGGACACATCAACCTGGGCCCCCCAACAGTCCAGTAGGTCCAGGCCGATGATGCATGTGGGCTAGCCAGACCACATGCACCATCTACCGGCCCCCACGTGGATGTGCATCTGTTTCGAGGGAGCAACTGGAAACACACCATGAATCGGAGACAGGGGTAGTTTTTGTGTTGTCCCGTGCGCCATACAGCACACAACCCCAGGTACAGTTTTTATTACCAGCCACTCATACTCACAAAATATACATCCACCCAGCGGGGGTCACTCCAGACAACACCTCTTTCCCGGGGCGCAACATGACATAAATGATAAACACACTAGCTAATTAAAAAATAAACACACTTAAATTAATCTACAAATAGCACTACGAACGGAACACGCAAAGATTGTTAAATAACCCAAAAATGTCAGACTCCCATAAACCATTGCGACTCATGCATAATCAGCATGGTTCCACCACCCCCTGCTCGCGAGAATATTATATATATATATATAGCTGATTGGGATTATAATTGAAATATCAGTTATATCTATATACATAGTTTATCTATACAGGCCTACATAGGCTAGATAATACGGATCTTACCTTCTTATGAAGCTCTTGGTTATTCTTGATATGCATTTCATTGGAGGCGCTGATTTTCTCTTCACATTGGGCGACTGACACTTTTACTGAGATTTCAATAAAAAATGATTTTGAATTAAGATTTCACAAAAATCATATGACGTAACTTCACATGTCATGTTGTACTACGTATTCAAAACCAATGTTCATATCTCATAATGCTACAATACACAGTAGCAAACTCACCTTCTTGTAGTTTGGTAGTTTTCACAGATAATTGCTGTTCAGTGAAGATAATTTTTTGAAACAGGTGGTCCAAATTCATATTGTTCTGTATTGATTTTGAAGTATTTTGATATTGAAGTATTGAAGTTGGTTCAAATGTTAAAATGAGGGTCAAATTAGAACAACCTGAACACTAATAATCTAGCTAGCATGTCTGTTGTTGGTTTGTTGAAAGGCCAACTCTCGAGATAAGGAAATAACTAAACTTTATCAGCACGAAACACCCGCACTCTCCACCCGCAGTGGACTGCCAATATATTGCGTTTTTTACATTACAAAAATTATGCAGAACGTCGGTCAAAAGAAGTTGTCCATTGCAACTTTATATGTACAGTCGACACCACCATCTGTTAGCGGTGTGTTTCTTCCCTCCGTTCACCAATCCGAGAGGCTCGGGCACCGTGACAATCAATAACCTGACTTGGGAAGTCCGTCGCCTAGATTTGTTTAATCCTCTGGAAATTCAAGCTTTTGAAATGGTGCCGCGACGCGCATTAACGTGAAATCGCTCGGTGTGGTGTATACGAACCAGAGACTATCATCCTGTCGTTCATTCGCAAAATGAATATTGCCTATTGATCGAGCTTTCGGTAAATCACCGGACGTGTCTATAACCTTTGCCTGTTTGGCGACGTTCCCTTTGGAGAATAGCAAAGTCATCAAATTGTAAGCAGACAATTATTTAAGTGGTCTTGCTTTATTGGCCTTTTATTGCCCCTCTGTTTCCTCGAAACAGAGCCCAGCTCCATTGGGATAGTGCTACTGATCAGTAAGATACATAGTTAGTATGCCTATGAAAGTCGAACGAAATCTACTGAAAGATGTTTAATATTAGCGGAGGAAATGGTAGGCTATATAAACTCATCTTTGTTGTTATGTACTCGAGGGAGGCACACATCACATTGATTGTTGTTTGTTCCCCCGTCGTTGATGGCAGAGGAAGAATCAAATTTGTACTGACTTGAAAAAGGCTTATTTCGAATGAAACGCCAGTTTTGTTAGTAGCCTTGTGTAGTCATGGCTATACCAAGAGGCCAGCTTTTGCTGTTTACATTCAATGTATTTGTAGTTGAAAGTCCCCCTTTTCACTATATATCATCATCAAATGATTGAACACGTTGTCTTTATAGCGAGGCTTTATAGGCCAATAAAATTATGTCTTCCTATGGGCTCTTTTAATACCACTAGATGGCGCTAGTTGCTCAATATCTACGGTGCTCTCCGCAAGGGGACCAAGGGCCACTTCGCAGGAACTCACGCAGGGAATACAGGCATTTGGCATATTTATGAAATACGGTTACAACTAGACATTTAACATCTCATGTAGGACATCTCATGTCCTAAATAGTAGGAGGCCTATGAACATGTACGTACATGCCTATTAATGTATGTATTTTACAATGTAAGCCTATTAACATGTAGATCTATTGACATGTAAGCCTAATAACATGTAAGCATATTAACATGCAGGTCTGTTTACATGTTACCAGCCGATGGGATGTTGAGGAGGATGTAAGGCCCAAGCTGCTGTGCGTTGAATCGATAGCTCAATCTGTAACGATTCCGGTGCGTTGTGTTATACCAATATCGTTGACTTAAATGGTTGAGGCGTATACTATAGTGCTCATCTAAATCACAGTCTAACACAATATCAATTCTGCAATACTAGTCTACGATAAGTCGTTAAGACTCTTGCGTTTCACTCTCTTAATGGTGCAATTAACCCAATTGTAAAATATAAAAATGTAAACCTACAGTCCAATCAATATATAGAGGCTGGGATTGATTACAAATAGTATGTTAGCTGCAACCATATGCGTTATCGTCATGGACGTATAAGTTGCAGTTGCACATTAATATAATTGAGAATTGGAACCAGTGGCCACTGTAGGACCGAGTTGAAAGTGGAGAGCTGGAGAGCTGGAGAGCTGGAGTGGAAGGGCTGGAGTACAGCGGAGCGGTGCGGGCTGTCGTTACATGCGCTCAATACGCGCACATAGGAGCATCCCACTCACTGGAGTTGCAGGGCAGTCACCCCCGTACGACACACTGGTTCCCTTTCTCTTCTGCTTCGACTCCAAACAACACGGGAGCGGAAAACGTTTCTATTTTTTTAAATACATCGTTGTTGCTCTTGTAGTTTTTGGGGGGCTGATATAAGAAATAGGCTGTGGCGGATTTGTAAGGGGACACTTTTGGAGCTGCGTTCTAGCGAGACCCTGCGCCTCTGGACCGCGGAGTGCGCGCCGTGTCGGTGTCTCGTTGACTTCAATGGATTTCAAGACAGACGAGATGCTGCTTTGGGAAATAAACTACTACTAAGAGCCTCTTTTGAAGTACTGCCATTGTTGTTGTTGGTCCATCAAACCCCTAATGTTTCACACGGACAGAAATAGGATGATCCTCGCAGTGCTGTGTGTCGTCCTGCCTCTCCTCGGTAAGTTTATCTGCTTTTGTTATTCTCGACTAACAATAAGACGATTCTTAACAGCGTTATGCTTTATACCGATTGGCAGTGGGCTATAGGATCGTCAGAAACCGATCCAAAAGTGAATAGTCTGTAAAGCAGCAGCAGTGTGCATCTCAACTACACGCTTTCGAGACTTATTTGGAGAAGTCAATGCAAGATACAATTAACTTTAGCCAAGTCACAATAAATGCATGAACACAATGAATGCACAATGTTACACCAAACATTTCAATTAAATCGTACAGTGTAGCCTTAGAATACGCACTAGCCATTAACGATTGTTATTTGTTTTTTCTTGTTTTTTGTTGCTGACAATAATAATAATAATAATAATAATAATAACAATAATAACAACAATAATATTAATAACAGTAATAATAATAATAATAATAACGATCATCAGCATTATCATCAGCATTATGTTTATTATGATAATTATTATCAGTGTTATTATTATTATTATTGTTAATAATAAAACAATATTTATTTTAAAACATTTGTGTTGTTACTTCTTCCTCCTCCAATGCCCAGGTGTGCGGTCGTCGGCCCAAGAAGCCGTGCACGCTGCGGGGTCCACCCACCACCTTGACTGTGTGAAGGCAAGCGAGCAGTGCCTCAGAGAGCAGGCGTGCAGCACCAAGTACCGAACTATGAGACAGTGTGTGGCCGGGGGCAAGGAGAGCAACTTCAGCATGGTGGCCGGCTTGGAGGCCAAGGACGAGTGCCGAAGTGCCATGGACGCCCTCAAACAAAGTCCCCTGTACAACTGCCGGTGTAAAAGAGGCATGAAGAAAGAGAAGAATTGCTTGCGCATGTACTGGGGAATGTATCAGACATTACAAGGTTTGTATATACTATACGTCTGAGTTGGTTTATTCTGTCACTCGGTGTCAATGAGCTATATCTTGTGACAATATCCAAATATTTGAAATAGAAAAACCCTCCCTAACTAAAAACCCACTATCGCCACACACATTAGGCAACTTCTAAACTCTCTTGCTTTTCTCTCGTATACATATATTAACTTATTTTATACTTACTGGCTTACCCCGTGTCCTTTCATAACGAAATTGATCTTGTGTGAAACACCAACTACTTTTGTTTTGTTGCTTTCTGATCTCCAAAATCACTTCCCTTGAAGGTAATGGAGTGTGAAGCCCCTTAGGGCTGCGGCTCTACCATCATAAAGAGATTTGGTGTGTGTTTGTGTCTGTATATGTGTGTGTGTGTGTGTGTGTGTGTGTGTGAGAGAGAGAGAGAGAGAGAGAGTTTGAATCCATTGCACAGCACAGCTGACCAAGCTGCCTAACCAAGCGTGCCGGGTGTGTGCCACCACGGATATCGACTGACCCAAATATGCCACCCACTCATCCCATGTCACATGCAGGCCAATGTGAGGGCGTGTAATACACAACAAAAC
>OMOU01000991.1:0-10014 GCA_900312585.1 Malacocephalus occidentalis
GCGCACTATCTTCATAAATTCCCTCTACAAACATATCAATTGTGTTAACATGGCGCCTGCCCTTCTCGTCCAAGGGTGTGCAACAGGCATCATCTCTGGCAGGCAGCTAAGTAAATAAAGGGCCCACACACACACACACACACACACATAGCCGCGTGTTCGTACTTATACGTGCACGGACATGAATAGATCTACATACACATACACACATGCGGATGATTGTGGAGGTCTATGGGGGACGGGTAAGAAATACGATAAATATGCAATATGCAATATGCAAATCCCTGTGAGATGGCGCGGGGATTTCCTTCCTCGTTTATTTATTATATTTGTTATAATTGGATTGTTAATATTCATTGGAAATGCTTTCACTTTGCATGTTCCTTCTCGTTTTTTGCACGGCTGTTGAAAATGCGATGGGACTGAAATAGTGAGTGAGCATGACGTTCCCTGATGTGGGATGACGCAGGCTGCACGTGGCGACGGTGAGAGGGACACATAACGAGTTGGCGTGGTGAAGTGTTATTACCATTAAATGATACGTGTGTGGCGGGTTGCCACCGCATGTACAAGTGGGAGAGCCTGCGTAAGATTATCTTAACACTGATATTATCATGATCATTTACACCTCGATCTGATAGCACAGCAACAATATAACCTTCTCTCTCTTACAGATGAACGCTCAAAGACGACGTCAAAAACCAAAGCATTCTCTGTCTCCATAAGAATGAGCTGACTTTAAAACTGTTGGTTGCTGGTGATGTTGTTGTTCAACACCTAAATGACCATTATTTTGTTATACGACTGACAGTTATGGACCACAAAATGGCCCCATAATCCCAAAGCACCCGTTGTGCGGGGACACTGTAAATCAGTCTCCCATTAATTGCCAATGTAACCGGGTTCCTGGGAGTGCTGCTCCTGTGAGTGTATATCCACAAAAAGACAAGCACACGGCCAATCAATAAAGCATACAACAACACTAAACATTATTATAGTCATCGCCAACAATACTTCAGCTACAGTTCAGAGATACGGTTTTGTTTTTTTCATAAGCAGAATACGCTTAATTAATTAATTAAATAAAGCAATAAACTTTCATTGACACCAGGATTGTAACTCTATTCTCCCAGTTTATTGTGGTACCCTCATTTTGTGCATACATCTCTAGCTTCTGTACTGATCATTTGGTGACAATAAAAACATTTGATGCGATGCCGTTGTTTTTCTTAATGTACTGTGGGAAATATGTACTTAATAATACATCCTTAAATACACCTAATTCACAAAGTGAAATGAATAAAGGAAATGCAATTAAGAATTGGAAATGCAAAATCACAGCAAAAAAAGCAAAGTTGAATACTAAAAAATAGTTTCTGACAGAATACTGTTTAACAATCGTGTCATAGTGCAACGTTTCTACGTCGACAAGAAGAGGGATCGGTGGGAAAACAACGCGGATATCTCGCGTGAAAAAACGAGATTCGCCCGCGTTAACACGAGTTGGAAACCCCGTTTCATCCTCTTCCCTTCGCTGTCCACACGCAAGGTAAACGAATGTCTCTTATCCCTTCTGTGTTGGATTAAAAGCATATTAAGTCCGCTGCTATTTACCACCGAAACATCACCGGGTAAAAAATGAATTGCTAGGTTACCGCGGATATTTTTGTTCGGGCTTATAGATGCGATTATGAGCCATTAAAAGCCAATTTCTTGCATGTTAGCGCTCACATTCCGGCTACTAGTGATGGCTGCCCCCATGCCGTCCATTCGAGGCCTGCTAGCTCGCATGCTAACTTGTCTATTTCAATTTCGACTGTTAAAATGCCTTCGTAGTGGAAGTTCAAGCTTTTGCTTAGATTCGGTCGATATTTGTTTTAGCCCGACACTGACGGGTTCATTAGCCCGACTTTGCTAATAAGAATATAGCCATGTTATGTGTGGTAGGTCCAGACAACGGCGGTACTACCAGCGCGGTTACCGGGTGGACGCCGTATCCCCTGCGTAATAAATACTCTATAGTACGGTCGTGTACAACTAACCCTCACTTAATCAACGCTTACAGTCGTGTTTATGCCAAAGCCATAATTGTCTACTCTTGTGAAGTAAGCTGGATCCTACATTTCTCCGTCTTATGATGCCCGATGCAAGCGATTACGGTTGTACGCCAGTACAACCGTACTGTTGAATAAAAGGTTCACCTGGTGGAACTAACCACGCGAGAATTGGATAGACACGTTTGGAAAGGATAAGGCACCGATGCGTGTCCATCACACGCAGGCTTTAGGTTGCTTTCGCTCTGTGTGGAATCGCTACGACTTCCCCTTGATTCTGCCTTTATTTTACATTATATAGTGCGTTAAGGTGATGGCCACCGACGATTCAATGTCTGACCTACACGGCAGATGCGCACTAAATGGGCATCGCATAAGTGTGATTATAGGGCTCTTTGTGACCTAGCTCTGTCTAACTGGGTTAAACATTATTTTGGGTAGACAGCGCTGCGTTATATGGGTCGGCATTGTATTCGGGATACACGTATCTGACAATCAATTCAACTTCTCTGGTGTGAGGCAATTGCAAATTATGCGGTCAAGTACATCTTAAATGTTTGCTGTTGTGATTGTGCTCAAATTATTTGTTTGGAATCTAAATATTTTATTTATTTTCCAGATGGCAGGTGTCTCTGTGAAAGACGTTAACCAGCAGGAGTTTGTCCGTGCCCTGGCGGCCTTCCTGAAAAAGTGAGTTCTAGAGAGAGTTGACAGTAGTTGACACTAGTGAAATCCATCAGAGCCACATAGATTTGTGGAGGACAGGTTGTTGTTTTTTTTGTGCTGAAATTATAAATGCATTTTCAGATCAGGAAAGCTGAAGGTGCCAGACTGGGTGGACCTTGTTAAACTGGCTAAACACAAGGAACTGGGCCCCAGTGACGAGAACTGGTTCTACGTCAGAGCTGGTGAGTAAAGCTGGTTAACGCTGTATGCATGACTAGTGGCGATGTGTTCAAGAGAAGATTTTCTCTACCTAGATGCAAAGTTTCATTTTGGATGAGTTCCAAATGTGAACTTCCCCCAGAAAAGTTGTTGGCCCTGGTGACAAGTGTCTTCTTTTGAGTGTGGGCCAGCAACAGACTAATGAGAATTGTGGGATTTGGCATTTCTGAAAGCTATAACACAGGTTCCATAGGCAGTGCTAAAAGCTGAGCTGAAGCCCTGAAATGAGTTGCATAACGGCAGCTGACAGGTTATTGAAGATGCAGTGTTTGTTGACTGCACCATTATAGCTTTGATGGAACCCTGTGGAAAGTGGTATGACCATGCAACTGTTGTTGAATGTGGCATTGAGGGGTACATGCAGACTACCTGAGGGCACTACTGTTGAATGTGGCACTGGGGGGGGGTACATGCAGACTACCTGAGGGCACTACTGTTGAATGTGGCACTGGGGGGGGTACACGCAGACTACCTCGACTCCACACATTTCATGAGATTGAAATGCAGAGGACTCAGTGAAGCAGCAGTACACCGCCCAAAGGGCAAGTGTCAAATCACGACTAATCTTCCTGAAGTTTTACACCAGGGGAGGATTTGTTTAACAACGCTGCGCTGCAGTTTTTATGGCATGCTACATAATCTCTGACTTGCAACCGGAATGGTTAGTAATCGCCTTGTTGTTACCGTTAGTATAGCACTAATGGCCCCTACCGACTTTGAACGTCGTCAGATCGCTGTACTGCGCACTACACGACTGTCCGTCTTGTAATTGCGTTTTTAAATCATGAAACGGTTGGAGGGATGCTCGCAGTGAGGCATGTCATCCCCCCCGCTCATCCACGCCTGCCGTTCTCATTGGCTGTTGAGTCGTTGCCGTTATCGCTGCTAGTCGAAACACCTGTCACACCACACTATTCCCCTTGCGGGTCCAGGTATTTCACATGCTAGATATCTTGTGATGCACTGGCAAGCCCCTGAGCAGGTCGAAACTATGCCTCTGGTTTGGGGCTTCCAAAAACCTGCAGGCGATTTGCAACTCTGTCTTAAATCGTGTAGTGTGAATTCGGTGCTCAGGTTTATGGAACATTCTCTTGTCATGTCGTTGGCCTAATATTATATTATACCCGGTCCAATATTAAACGTCCCTTTCTTTGTTTTCCTCAGCATCTACAGTCCGCCACTTGTACCTGCGCGGGGGTGCCGGTGTTGGCTCCATGACCAAGATCTACGGAGGCCGCAAGAGGAACGGGGTGTGCCCCGCCCACTTCAGCAAAGGATCCAAAAATGTGGCTCGCAAGGTGCTGCAGGCGCTTGAGCTCCTCAAGATGGTGGAGAGGGACCCCAACGGGTAAGCCCCACTTTATTGTGGCACGTCGTGGCCTCCGGTGGCTCGCAGCTTTTTTTTTCCAGAAACCGCTCACCCAAACAACTTCACACATGCAGGCACCGCACTGCTTTGGGACCTCGGCAATAAACCCTCCAAGTGTGAAGTCGATTGGATGAACGATTGTGGAATTGGACATGCATAGGTTACCAGTTTGACCGTGCCACAATGGGCATATTCCTGTCGAGCCAGAACTGTCTAAACGGCAACGGTCTCCTCCTTGAAGAAACCATCATTCCGCTGGAGACACTTGGAGGCGTCTGACATTGTAATGAGATTTAATTGGAATAGATTCAAATGGACAAAATTAACCTCGTCAATGCTCCTTTTATAACAATGGAGAGAACAATTGTGGCTTTGCTTATTGTGCAATCATTGAAATGGGGTTAGGGTGTTGTACAAGGCAGATGGGACATCCCAAGTGCTTTAATATTCTGTGCTAGCCATGTTTAATGTCGTGCCACAAATTTTCACTCTAAAATGCCACATGCCAATGTCACAAAGCAGGTTTGTTTGACACAGACCCCATCAAATGTCACACTGATGTTTTCAGTGAAAATAAATGGACGCGCAAATGATTCTTCCCAATAGAGGTGAATGGTATCGCCATATCCGTCAAAGTAAATGCAATACGAATATTTAATAATTCAGCCCTAACAGCCATCCCTATTTTGAGCTCTGGACACCACTAAAGTATTGGCGCTTGTGGGTCCTGACCGTCTGAAAGACGTCAAGGATGTCCGGCCCAAAGGCGGGGTGTCACCGCCGACGGTGAAGGATGGCTTCAGACGTTTGTGGTTTTGTAAGGGACGAGTCATTCGCCTCATTTGGCAGGGTCGACGCTGGCCCACAGGCTAATGCCAGATTCTGGCTGCGTCGCATCGGCGGTCTGCAAAATGAAAGTCCAACTTTAGTTCATTCAAACTGTTCAATTGGTTACGACAAAGGAAAGGATAAACTCATTTGAACTATCTTGGTGGTTCATGGCTAGAAACGGCACCTTTTCATCTCCCATGCCCCATTGAAAGGGTTACCTTTGTGGGTGGCTTGTCCGTGAGTCAAATGTTGAGTATTTTTCATTCAGGGCTGGCATTTTCTGACTGAAATTAAATCCATACATGTGTATGCACAGATCCAATTAAATGATTCAATGAGTTGTATGACATTTTTAATCGCTGTGTAATTGATGATTTCCTTAAAGCATATAAATGTGAATTGATACGTCCTTGTATGACATGTACATGAAAGTTAATGTGCCACAGAGAACACCTCATGTATTGACTTCAGCTGTGTAAGATTGTCTGCAATTTTAATGTCCTCGTTTTTCCATTGTTTCTTCTCCTCAGTGGTCGCCGTGTAACTTCGCAGGGAACCAGAGACCTGGACAGAATCGCTGGCCAGGTGAGAGCATGCTGCTTTACAGACTGTGCTCTTGACAGCCCTGGAGTTGGGCCTTCTACTGCACCTTGTCTTGACTTGAGAAAGCTGCATTGCGGGATGCAGATTGTATTTGGGACACCAGAGACAAAGTCCTAAATATTAAATAATCCCCCCCCTAAAACAGTTAAGTCTGTTTTGGTGCCCCCGGGTGAAACTTGTAGCGTGTAATATTTAATGCGGTACATGGAGGCGGTGCATGGGCCCCTGGCCCTTATCCAGCTGAACCGGCTCTGTCACGCCTGCTAGCTCAGTGCCATGGCCCCCTCTGCCACAACAGAACCCTCGTACCTGGGTGGCTCTGGCCGGTGTCACTTCATTAAAGACTGGGATGGGACGTAGTGGTCGCACCGCGTAGGAGCTCTGGGAGGCCGCTCTGTGAGACTTGAATAACACATCAATCTGAGAACCCTGCAAAAAATGAGTGACATCCGGGATTCATACGAGCTCTGCCAAGGTTGTTGGGTTTTTCCTCCTGCCGGGCCATGTCAGCAGTGTGCCGCTCTGTGCCTTTTTTATCTGAAAGTGCAGACCCGCTCGCAGTGGTGCCCCCGAAGCGGGGTCGATTAAAATGTTATACTGGCGCTTTGATATGTCCGCTTGTCTGTCAACGGAGCGCGCTGCCCTGCTGCCGCCTAGCGTGAAATTCTGTTGCGCCGTCCTTGAGCACATCATGCAGAATGCGACTCTGGCTGACCTCTAGAGCAGCGTGCACCATGTAAGAAAGAAGTAAACTGGAAATGACGGTCGTTGGCTGTCTCCGATCAGAATAGGGGGTGAAGGCAGCGTGATGAGGCGAGGGTAAGCAGGGCAAAGCATGAGCAGAGGATTTCATGCTTGGCCAGGCTGCCGTATGGTGGCGGCTCGTTGTTTTCACATGCTAATGAGCAACGTGTGGGGAGTAGGCCACAGCCCGGTCCTGCTGTCGTTTCTGCTGCGCCAGCCTCGGAGAATACATTGCTACTGAAAGTTACTTGTGCTCTGTTTGACATGCAAACTGTGTTTTTAATTGGCTGCTCTTCTCTTCACAGGTTGCAGCTGCAAACAAGAAACCTGTGGCTGCCGTTTAAATAAATGTTTTGGAGAAAGTGAAACTGAGTCTGTCTGGTTTTTTGTTCGACGTGATGACAAAGCTACACTGGTGAGCTTGTTGTTGTTACAAGGTCTTTTAAGCTTCAGACTTGCCATTGTTAAAACAATTTTGTCTAATGAAAAGGGTCAATGAATAGATCACATTCATTCTGTCTGCTAGTAAGTGAATGAATAACACCTGTCTGGGCCTTATTCAAAGTGGACCAAATTGAAAAGCCACATAATAAAGTTCTCACTATGAAATGGTTATCAAACCATCTAATCCTATACTGTGATTGGCTTGAAACCATGGCATGCATTAACGGTGGACTTTGAGATTTAGCCCATATAACGGAAATTCTCATCTGCCTAATGTTTCCCGTTTGGCCATTACTGAATTTAATGTGGCCGCAGAGCGGGGAATAAAACAATGGCTTCCTAGAGCAGCACATTTCTATGGCTCAAACTAATGGCCATGGCTTTTTTTCTTTGGTGAAACAGTGCCACCTAAGGGCCTCCACACATTACTGCATTAGGTCCTTCATGGACGGCAGCCGTAGCAATTTTCTTAATGGCTTGATTTTGTTTCTAGTGCCGTACTTGGTTATGCTTTCGTAGAGATTGACATGTTTTTAATAGCTCGTCTATGGTTGGTATGATTGAAAGAAAATGACTGCAACCCAGAGCAGTGGATATGATGAGCTCTGACCACCACCGAAACCCCAACTTATGTTTGTATTTGTATAGGTTTTTCTGACAAAAGGCTGACCCATGGCTAGGAAAACGTGGTTTAACGATGTGTTGAGGGGTATCTTTTGTGTCCTGCAGGGGGTGCCAAATCCTATGGAATACAACCATGCTCCACGTGTTTCAGGTCTGCCCAGTAGCCTACCGTACCTTTCACAACGCAACAAGAAACACGTAGCTTTACAATACGCCGCCTATTGTAAAATGTAAACAAACTGGGTCAGGCCGGTCATTCTGTTGAGTGACACCATCGAATGAGTTTTACACCGAAACATACTAAATCCACGCAGCCACAGTCCGCTCTGTTTGCATTCTGTGGGGGGGGGCTTTGGTGCGCATTTAGATTCAGTGCATCCTCCATAGTGTTTGTCTCAAACCATTCCTATCCTCCCTTTGGTGTAATGCCGATGCCCTCACCACGGTCTGTTTAATTAAAATGGAAAAAAACACCCGGGGGACTTGTTTTCTGGCGGACCCGTGCTATTATTAACAACCTGTGTCTGTTTGTTTGCTTTCTGGGTTTCCCAGATACTGTGTGCGTGTGTGTGTGTGTGGTGTGTTGATCCCCGACCAGTGAGCCTGCTGTGTTTACCCATCCCTCTTACAGTGTGTGTTGTGTGCTACGGCACCTACAGTGGCAATATGTTTATTCCCCTAGCCAACTGTGCACATGGCTGTGTATTATTTTCTCTCCGTGTCACTCATAATATAAACTCCCATCAATTATTCCACATATCTCCGAGGACAACTTATTTTTATATCCCATAACTTCATTGTGTGTGTGTGTGGTTTTTTCTGATGTGTTTCTTTCCTCTTTATTTTCATTTGAATACCAGCTGCTCCTGCACATATGAACCCCTCTCCCATTCCTCCCATCCTCCCCTCCTCTCCCCCATCCCTCCATCCACAATCACCCCTCCCCCCATCCCTCTAGCCTGTAATTTAGAGGATAGCGAGCGGGATAAACATGTCCTTGAGTGATTGGCAGAAATGTGGGATGCACGAGAGGTCTGCTGTGTTGATGCACTTGCTGCCGGCAGTGTGTGTGTGTGTGTGTGTGTGTCCTTGTGTGTGTGTCCCTGTTGATGTTTCCAGGAGTGTGCACGTTTTTTTGTTCTGTTTTCCTCCTCCTTTCCAGTCAATTTCGGGTTGCCTTCTGTCAATTTGTCTGTGCGGCCATGTGTCGTTATGTGCAGCGTTATTATCGACGTGTGTGCTGCAGAAACAGCCTCTGTGGAACAATTAACCAATTACCAGCCCCACCCTGAGGCAGGCTGCTTGGGTGTCCCTATGTCACCTCACCGCCACACGTCGAAGACCCACCAGGCAAACGGCCGACCCACCAGGCAAACACACACACACACATACACAAGTGAAGTCATCCATTCGGCCCCGTGTGCCCCAGGGCCCTCTTGTTCTTTCCCAGTTAAATGTCTCTGCATTCCAGCACTCGCTATATTAAGTCCACGGATGGTTCCCCCGAGGAAGCCGCCTCAGATCCCTCTGAACGGCGATCTTATCCTGGCCCGTCTGGATAGGCTCCAGCCCTGGCTGTGCCGCGTCACACTGGCCGTGGTTGCAGCTAATCTTGATTTAAAGGGGCCCCTATTTGGCCCCCCGGGGGTGAGTGTGAGTGGCATTTCAAAATGGTCATGTTAGACGAACATTGTCATGGCGTGACACAAGTGGGAGTGTCTACCCAGATGTAGGACGGAAAGGTAAGCCT
This sequence comes from Malacocephalus occidentalis, assembly GCA_900312585.1. Taxonomy (NCBI): domain Eukaryota; kingdom Metazoa; phylum Chordata; class Actinopteri; order Gadiformes; family Macrouridae; genus Malacocephalus; species Malacocephalus occidentalis. The sequence goes on from OMOU01000991.1 coordinate 9,365, forward strand.
GCCAGTCGGTACAGCCCACTGGGTCGGCCGGTCGACCGATCTGGTCAAGATGCATCTGGGTGGACACACCCGCTTGCGCTGTCACTACGTCATGATGACAATTTTAGTCACATGACTACGACCGACGTGGCAGTTTCAAGTCATCTTGATCATCTCAAGTGCAATGCACTTTTGTGTTCCACCGTTTTCTGTGTTTGGCACAAGCCTGAGAAGTAGTAGCGAGTGTATTGGATGTCCCAGCTCTAAAATGGCACCCACACAGGGGAGTTGACGGGTGTAGGGTAGTGAGTGTGTCTGCAGTGGCCTCGCAGCACCATAGCAACTCATTGTTGTGTTTGCATGGAGTGAGAGGCCAAGTAAGGTCAGAGTGCCGGTGTGCTGCTACTCCTGCAGTCCTGGAGTGCCCCGAGTTCAGACAAATCCTCAGCCAATCAGAGGCCTAGTTTAGAACGTTATCAGTCCTGATGGGTCTGTACCAGCTGAGCGATGGGTCGTGTGTGTGTGTGTGTGTTGTAGGTGTTTGGTATATCTATTATCATCACTGACTGTTTTACAGTCACTAATGTGTGTATGTGTGATGCTCCTTTAACTCTAATGTGTTATCCTGTGTTTGGTCTCAAAAGCAGGTGGTGTGAATCTCCAGACACTCC
>OMOU01001014.1:9044-22476 GCA_900312585.1 Malacocephalus occidentalis
TTTTGTGATTACATGGCAAACACAGCTAACATGATGACTGAAGAGCTATCACCTGGTGTGTTGAATGGAAAATTCTGAGTCAAAAGCTTCCCGATGGAAATTTGGATAAATCAAAAGTTGTGTGCACATATTGTAGTGATGAGCTCTCTTTCCACTGAAGCACAACAAGTCTTAAGTACCATCTTCTGGCAAAGCACGTGTTTGCTCATGGTAATGCTGGCACTAGGACTGTCACTCTGTCGGGATCAAGCCGCGTTCGTCAGACTATGCTAGCAGTGTGCATCCAGGGCAAGTCTCTCAAAATTGGCACAGGCTACATGTATTGCACGGACTGGAGATCACTGGACATCAGTAAACAACCGTAACTACCTTGGTGTAACGGTACACCTAATCAAATACAAATGGCAACTGCATTTCTTCGCTTTAGGTGAGGTGAAAAAGGATTAAATGCTTTTTTCTGAAGCAGTTCATTGAAGTTGCACAGGAGTGGGATATTGCAGACAAGATCACCACAGTAAACAGTGCTTGCAATATGATGGTGACAGCAAGAATACTACCATTTAAAACACAGTCCAGCAACTCTCAAGATGATAAAGGAGAACACAGACATGTCATGGCTTAATGTAGCAACAGCTCTAGATCAAGGACCTCAGCTGCCTTTCCTAAGCAGAGAGGGAAGAGGTGTGGCAAAAGCTGACTGTGATGCTTAAGGACAGAGAACCTGCACCACCACAGAAGAAATGGAATCTGAGCCTCCAAAGAAGAAGTTTGTCCTCCTACTGATGGAGTCTGATGATGATGCACCGTCCACGGATACATCTCTATTAGGGTATCGGGCAGAGGCCAGTGTCCTCTGAAAATTTCAACAAGCTAGTCTGCCTGAGCAACTCGTTAAAACAAGAGTAGACTTTAGGTTAGTCATGTCATGAGATGTTATAATAAAGTAAAAAACCCTCTTTCTCTTACCAGTTTGTGATGCATTTATTTATTACACCACACATGTATTTGCTTTATCTTCCCCAAAATACGAAATAAATGTAAATACTAGTGTTTGAAACTTGTGATTAATCATAATTAATCACAGATTATTATTGTGATTAATGATTCGATTACTTTTTTTATTTGATTGACACCACTAGTTAAAACATGTCTTTCAACCAATTCAGAAATTTTACAGGAAAAAACGTCCAACTACTATGCTAATGCTTTGGAACAAAACACTTTTTTGTTAAATATGTAAAGGATCATGTACACTGAGCCTGTAATGGTTCTCCTATGGGTGTAGGATATAGGCGAATATAGGCCTGAACTTGACATTTTCTGTTGCATTCTGTGATGGCGTATTTATTTTGTATTCTGCGATTTTGGGTACAATTTAATTTATATTGTGCTTCTAGGAGATGCATACTAAAGAAGTATTTTGGTGTAAAAATGTCTACATTAGCATTAATGTAGCATAACATGGAACGTCTTCGTAATTGTTTCGCATTGTTGTGTCCCTACAGTCCCACAGTTGGCAGCCGGGCATCAAGAACCCCTACAGAGGAGTGGTGGTGTGGCCAGTACCAGAAAACATTGAAATTACCGTTACTCTGTTTAAGGTAGGCCTTTGACTTTTTTTTTTAATTAACTGTATTAACTACGCTGACCAGTAACATTTTGTTGGTTGTCAAGCCCCACTATTCACTACATGCAACTGCTTCCTGTATTTGTTGTAGATGGATTCATTTATTTTGTTTTAACTTATATTTTAATGACTTAAATGGGACACATGTGACTGGGCGCTGAAAGCCTTGCCCCCAGACAAAAAGTATATTAAAAATATTTTTGGAATGTTGAATTCATGTAACAACCCTAAGAAGAGCTTAATTTCAACCCAGTTACGATGAGTGTGGTTGGAACACACTCATCGTAACTCGGTTACAAGACAAATTTAGCTTGTATATGAAACAATTGTCAGAACTAATTCCCGTAAATCGTACAGCAAACTCTCTAGCCTGTTGAATTATTATATGAATGTAAGATTTGACCCCAAAGCAGTTACATTCATGTACATTTTATTCACATGACCACGTCTTTTTTTTGTTGCGCCATTGCTCAATGCATATCGGGAAAACGCTGCAATATTATGATGTCCCCTAAGTGCCACCGTAGTTAACTGGGGTCTCTGAGCGAAGTGCCGCTGTCCTGCAGTCTGTTCTGAAGCACACCAGGTAGCCCACGTGATCAGGGATCGCCTGTGTTTTCTGCTCTGTGTGTGTGTGTGTGTGTGTGTGTGTGTGTGTGTGTGTGTGTGTGTGTGTGTGTGTGTGTGTGCGTGTGTGTGTGAGAGAGAGAGAGAGAGAGAGATACAACGGTATGCAAAAGTCATGGTTTGGTACTACCTCGGTTTTATAGTTATGGTTTGGTATGATTTTGGTACAGCAAAAAAAGGCAACATTTATCTTACGGTATCAATAATAATTGCATTTTTGATTAATTAATTACAGAAAAGTAATGCGTTATGAAGATTTATCGTGCTCTATGATGCTTTATGATCTCCAGGGACCATGTAGGACATCGTGTTTCTCAACAGTCCTCTGCATCCATAGTGGTGAACTACATCCGTAGGCCTATAATTGCTGTCTGTGATATGTATTGATCTTTTATCTCAATAGCAGTAAGCGTTCCTACTTACACTGTGGTAGGTGGAGCATAGTTTGACAACGTAGCGGTACGCGGTTGTATCTTTTAGTTTTTTTATATCAACTTTCTACAAATATGCAAATATATTATTATATCCTTATTAAAGGATATAATATTATATTGCTCATTTGATACTTATTATATGATATACTATTATATCCCCCTCATGGGGGAACTGCCATTCACTACACTATTTTACACATGATTAAAATGCCAATTATAATAGAATCCTACATCCTACAACCCGGCAAAAATGATGGAGCATCGATTGTTTTTCACTGGTGCGATTCTTATTGGAAAATGCCGCATATTCGCATCATAGAGCGCAGACTAATCTATGATACTCTTTGTTCAACAGTGATCATGTCAAGGAGGCATCACAGATTAATCTATGATGATCCATTTTCAACAGTGACCATGTCATGGAGGCATTTTAACCATCCATCCATCCATCCATCCATTCTCTTCCGCTTATCCAGGGCCGGGTTGCGGTGGCAGCTGTCTAAGCAGGGCCCTCCGGGCTTCCTTCTCCTCAGCAACTCTCTAGCTCCTCCTGGGATATCCCGAGGCGCTCCCAGGCCAGATGAGATATATAATCCATCCAGCGGGTTCTGGGTCTGTCCAGGGGTCTCCTCCCAGTCGGACGTGCCCGGACTCCTTTCAACGCAGAGGAGCAGCGGCTCGACACCGAGATCGCTCCGGATGTCTGAATTCCTCACCCTATCTCTAAGGCTGAGCCCAGCCACCCTGCGGAGGAAACTCAATTCGGCCGCTTGCATCCATGATCTCGTTCTTTCGGTCATTACACAAAACTTGTGACCATAGGTCATGGTTGGAACATGGATGGACTGGTAAAATTAGGTTCTCCTTCTGGCTCAGCTCGCTTTTCACCCCAACAGACAGGTACAGCGGCCGCATTACTGCAGACGCCGCACCAATCAGTCTGTCCATCTCCCGTTCCATTTGCCCTCACTCGTGAACAAGACCCCGAGATACTTGAACTCCTTCGCTTGAGGCAGCAACGCACTCCCAAGCCGGAAGGAGCACTCGGAGAGAGAACCATGGCCTCAGACTTGGAGGTGCTGACTCTCATCCTGACTGCTTCAAACTCGACTGCACACCACCCCAGTGCATGCTGGAGGTCACAGTCTGATGTAGTCAACATAACCACATCGTATGCAAGGAGCAGGGATGTAATTCTGAGGTCCCCAAACCGGACACCCTCCTCACCTTGGCTATGCTTTGAGATTCTGTCCATGAAAATATTATCATCAATCAACATTTTCGAAAGATTCGAATTTCAAGGACTTTATTTATCACATACATTAAAAGTGTGAAGAATGCACAAAAGAATACTATAATCAAAATCAAAAGAATACTATAATCAAGATCAAAATCTGAATATTTTGAATATTTGCAGTACAAGAAAACCAGCAGGAATGAGAAATGTATAAAAGGCAGTATAAATAAACCAAATTTTAAAAGAAATTGACTAAGGTGAGTACAGGCAATGTATGTATGTCACAAGTCATAAGCATGTCCTGATGGCCTGCAGAAACAAACTCAGGCGCTTGCCTGACTGCAGCAGTTGGAACAGTTTGTTGTTGGGGTGGAGGATCCTTCCTGATCATACACGCTTTGATTCAACACCACGTGGAGTATAGGTCCTGCACGGTGGGCAGTGTAGTTCCAATAGTGCGTTCAGCTGAACACACTACCCTCTGCAAAGCCCTCCTGTCCTGAGAAGAGCTGTTGTTGAACCAGGTAGTGATGCTTCCTGTTAGGATGCTCTCCACTGCACCAGCATAGAAGGTCTGAAGGATCCTCTGGGAGACTCTGAGTTTCTTCGGCTGCCTGAGGTGATATAGTCACTGCTTCGCCTATATTGTTAGATCCTCTGTGATGTCGACTCCCAGGTACCTGGAGCTGCTCACCCTCTCCACAGCAGTCCCATTGATCCCCAGTGGTGTGTAAGACCTCTCATGTTGTTGTGTCCTCCCAAAGTCCACAATCAGCACCTCAGCATGAGGCTATTGCTGTGGCACCAGAGTGACAGGTTAGCAACTTCCTCTAGGTAGGCCTTCTCATCGTTACCAGGTGTCAGGCCCACCACCACTGGACGCAAACCTGGTGGGATCCTCTGTTCAGGGTTAGGGCTCTGCCCACCCTGACGACCTGTGGCCTGGCGGTCAGGAAGTCCAGGATCCAGACACACGGGGTGTTCAAGCAGCTGGTGGGATCTTTAGTGTTGAAAGCAGAGCTTAAGTCAATAAACACATAGCCCCTTTCTGAATTTCAAGATGAGAGAGGGAGCTGCGTATTTACCTGGGAGTTGGCATTGTCTGTGGTTCTGTTTGGCCAGTAGGCGAACTGCAGCGGGTCCATGGAGGGAGGTAAGAAGGCGCCGATGTAGTGCTTGATCAGCCTCTGAAAACATTTCATGACCACCGAGGTGACACGTCTGTACTCACAGTTGAGGGGGGTCTGCCCCGGTAGTCCGTAGCACTTGCTATGGGCGTCTGGTTTTGCGCTGCTCCATCTGCGACTCCACTCTCTGTACCTCCTCTTTGCATCCTTCACTGCTCACCGTAGTCTGTAGGACGTCGCCTTATATTTCTTCATGTGGACGGATAGGAGGCTGGAGATGTAGGCGTTCAGGGCGATTGACTCACGGTTTTTAATTAGGAAAGGATCTACCTTTAACAGTGGGGAGGATGGTTTCCGCTAGCATTGCTATGAAGCTTGTCACTACGTTCATAAACTCGCTGACGTCACTGGAACTAGATGTCCCAGAACATGTCCCAGTCTGTATCGCGCATGGCGTCCCAAAGATTGGCATCAATTTTGTCAGACCACCACTTTACTTCCCTTGTCACTACTGCCTCCCATACTATGCTTTCTTTATATGCAATTTATATTGCATATATTTTCATGTAGGAGTTGGAATCTGGAACCCACATAGAAAGTTTTCACATACAAATATATCGTATAGCATAGATCAACATAATCTATGCCACATGCAACAGTAATCTATCCCATTTTGTCACTGTTACTAAAATTAGACCATAATTTAGAGAAAACAGGTGTCAATCCTATATTTTTGCTAGTCACCGCCAAACATGTTGTGAATGTTCCACTCTGCTTCAAACTCAATTTCTTTGGGTCCTTCAAAGTTTACCCTTCAATGTTAATAAAATGGTGTGTCAGTTTGATGTAGAACTAGCCGAATACACTTGTAATTCATTAAATTCGGTAATTGTGGTTAATCTATTTGATTTGTGTTGTTTTCACATTTAAATTGCACCTTTCCAACTTGTCCTCTATCACCAAAATTAGCCTGCAGTCCATAAAGTCATTGAGTTGGTTAATCTGTCACGGGTAGAATTTTACATCAGGCATGCAATGAATAAACATCACGACAGAGTTAAAACTGAGAAGAAAATCAAACAAACCTTCATTGTTTACGTCAGTATTTTTTGCTCCTTCATGGATTCAGAATGTTATTTAAAACATCAATGATTTTGAGATGTTAGTTATTTAGTTTGTTTCCCTGTTTGGTATCCAAAGCTAAACTGTTGGGATACAACTGCATACCATCACTTTATCAAAGCATATATAGCCTATGGTTGCCAACTGCTATTGTGATTAATAATCAATACATATAACAAAATGCAATCAGAATAGGACTATGAATGTTACCACTATGGATGCAAAGAGTAGTGTTGAGAAATGTAAATAGGCAATGTAATGCTTCCATTTCCTACATCAGAGGTCACTAATAGGCAGGACGTGGTCCGGGTACGGGCCCAGAAGCCGTCCTATCCGGACCCGGACCTATAACAGATCAATTATTGAGATTTGGAGCATTAAAATGGTGCAGAGAATGGCAGTTCACGGATGAGAGGGATATAATAAGTGTGTCTCTGTGTTTATTTGGAGTTGATACTTTGTCAATACATCCATGTTTTGGAGACATGTTTGACGTTGTTTCCCTTTTCAATAACAAAAGTTGGTAATCACTCTTTTGAGGCAGTTGGTGTCCAAAACAAAGCTGTTGAGATACAACTTAATACGTTCTGTTATCAAAAGCAACGCTTATTCACTTACCGGACTGTAAGACTATTGAGAAACCTAAACGTTTACAGAGTGGGTGTGCAATGAAGCAGGCAAACCCAGTGATGCTGTTTTTTGTCTGTGTTATGCTGAAACAGGTGTGTGTTGAACCCAAATGCAGCACAATCACAAGGGACAGTTTCTTTAAATGCACTTTAATTAAAGCCTTGGGTGAGAATGCAGAGTCTAAAAAAATAGCATCAGCTTGATTTATCTCGGGACTTCAACTGGGGACATCGGGCAGCAGAGCTAATGGGCATGTTGTATATAAGCACGCACAATAGTCTGTACTAGGGCAACGGTACCGGTAGGGGAGATATGAAACTCATAGTCGTGATGGTAGCAGGTTCGACATTTGGTGGGTAATTAGTCGAGTGGAGATACCAGGGGGAGCTAGCAGGCGGATCGTCAGGGACAGACATGATCGGGAAACCGGGAAGTGAGGGTGAAGCGGGAAGACGTCGAACAACCACAGATACGGCCGGACAGGTATTGGGAATGGAAGACTATCGGCATACTCTGGGGATCAGGCGAGGCAGGTAGGTCAGGCAGGATCGGGAACACGTAGTCAGAACAAGATAATGCTGGAGAGGCTTGCATAACTTGGTGAATAAACTATCTGGTGATGAGTGTGTGGAAAGGTGGAGCTTAAATAGGTGGGGTAACTGATACAGGGACAGGTGGCGGTGATTAGGCTGATGAGTAGAATGACTGATTGCAGGTGGAAACTCATGGTGCTGAAATGCGGGTCATGACTCACAGTTTTGAGTGGTCATCTACTGTGGCTGAAGTTCAGGTTCAGGATCAGGATTGTCTGTAAGCTTAGCAGCAAGATTGGGAATCAATGTGACACAAGGCAGCATCATCCAGAATGATTCAATGTTTATTCAGATACAGATACAGAGCATACAGTATATACAGTTTTGGATGTGCTGGGATGGGAGAAAATAATGCCGTGAGGAGCAATATGGCAATATGGTCTTGCATGGAGCTGTAACAGAACTGTCCTTGCTTCCCAGGCTGACTATCTGGGAAGCGAGGACAGTTAGGAGCATTATGGAGCATCTCACATGGAGATGCAACACGGCAGTTGCTCTTCACGGCCAAAGAACAGTGAGCACATCTTAAAGGCCTCTCACGGCTAACCGATAAGAGTGAAGCTAATTAGCCATGTAGGCCTACAATTCCCAACAGTCTGTATGGTGCCCCTGGGAAAAGTACTGTGGAGCAATAACATCTCATTCCGCTCCTATGTAGGCACACAAATCTACCTGCAAACTTCTCCTGAGCAACGCTTCCCCAGTTACCAAATGTCTGGATGCCATTAATCACTGGATGAGCAAGACATCTCTGTAGCTAAATGGCAGCAGAGTCAGAAGCCATTCTCATTGGTACCCCCCAACAGACAAAAGGCCGGTATCACCCATATCACCATTATTGGCCACCCCATCCCTCTCTCCCCCCATGTCACAAACCTGGGTGTCAAGCTGGACTATGCATTGATACACACATCAAATCTGTCAGTCAAACCAAATTTTTCCACCTGAGGAACATTTCAAGATAAAGACCCCCCCCCTGAGAGCATGACACAGAAAATTTGGTCCACGCATTCAGCATTCATGGGTCGGAAGTTATTAAGGCTCGTGGCGTGGAGTGTTTGGGCACCGGCACAATGGAGGTGGTTTTGAAGCGCTCAGGGATAACTGCTTGGGCCAGTGACAGGTTGAAGATGTCAGTCCAGACCTCAGTCAGCTGTGTGGCACAGGCCCTGAGCACGCGGCCGGGAATGCCATCAGGGCCGCCGGCCCTCCGTGCGTTCACCCTACTCAGTGCCGCACCTAAATCGGAGGGGGAGAGTGTTAGTGGCTGGTGGTCTACAGGAAGGACAGGCCTGATGGCCCCATCATGGTTGTTCCTCTCGTAGCGAACAAAGCTGAAGTGCTGAGTCTGCTCCTTCTGGCCAGACCTTGACAGTCTTTACAGAGGCTTTCACTCGTTTGATCAGTGGGGAGTAGAAACAGGGAGAGATGGTCCGACTGGCCAAGGTGACAGAGTGGGGGCGGGTGGGGCTGAGTTCTTCTGGAAGTCTACTACCATCTCCACTGTCTTGAGCGTTGAACTCAAAGTTGTTCTGACCACACCATGTCACCAGATGGTCAATCTCCCACCTGTAGGCAGACTCATCCCCACTAGAGATTAGCCCAATGAAGGTGGTGTCATCCGTGAGGAGCTTGACAGACTCGAGGTGCAGGTGTTCGTGTACAGGGACAAGAGTAGAGGGGAGAGGAAGCAGCCTTGAAGGGAACTGATGCTGATGGTCAGGTAGTCAGACATGTTTCCCCAACCTCACGTGCTGCTTCCTGTTGGAGTCCGGCACGTTCAGCTGGAAGAGCTTGTCCTGCAAACATCTCACTCTCTAATGTAACTCCTACAAAGTATACAACTCCTGCAAACTATCAATGACATTTATAATGTATAATATCACTGTACTGCTCTGTACTGGTCACATAATTTATCATTATACTTCTATCATATATACTTATATCATTACATGTTAATGCTACTATCTACAATTGTTTTTAATTCTATTCTGAAAAAATATTACTGTACTGCACGTGGACGATTTACTACATTTTTGCACAACCTACCATAGTATTGCTACACTTTTTACTGTACTTATTAGGTACTATCTCATTGTTTAGAATTGTTTTAAAATGTATTGTTAGAAAATGTATGTTATGTGTGCGAAGTGCGAACTGGACAGGAGTTTATTTATATTTATTTATTTCACATTCTTCCACCTGGGAAGTCGTCTCAAGTGGATATTTGCAGTTTGTCAGACTTGACCGCATCATGTTAGAAGATAACGCAACCTAATGCTAACTGCACCGTACACATATTGAGAGTATCGGAGCTCAATCCACGTGTCGGATTTTGACTGGCCTTATATTATAATATTATATCATATTATTATATGAACCATATTATATTATAATATTATTTGTATGTTGGAGACCTGGTGTTCCATTAGACCTACTCAATAAACCGAATTTAAAACCGAATTGGAAGGTATCTGCCGTCTCCGCTAAGCGGTTATCCCGGAGCATGCACCTAGCCTACATCCCCCTACCACCTCTCATTACAAGCAGCATAACTTTTTATGCAATTTATTCCCACTGGTCAGATTAAACTGTAATTATTAAATGAATCTGCCCTGGCTAAAAACCACGTTTCATGCTGTTTGCAGTAAGGTTCCCCTGCTTCTCCCATTGACACCATCCTTATGGCAATGCTGGGCTGATGGAACTGTGCTATGGCTGATTACTTTATTACTGTGTGGTGTTTGTGATTGGTGTCTGGTTTAAGCAGCCTCACCTGGCCAGATTTGTCAGACTGATTAGTCTGGGGCTGGCACCTTTTATTGCACTACTTGCAGTTTTTTTATTCATTGCACTTTGTAAATCTTGAATTTTACACCTGCAAACTCTACTAGAGTTTATTATTATTTAACATTCAACTGCCTGTGTCCTTTGAAGGAGCCCTAGAAAGGCCACTTTAGGTGAAGTGTAGTATAGACATTGCTACACTGGCACACAATGTGGGGCTCAGAATGTCATGAAAAGGACAGTCCTCCCATCATCAGCCCTTCCCTAATGGCAGTGATGGTCAACGGTTGAGCCCAGCAGAGAATGGGGCGGCGGTGCAGTAACTGCCACAGGCAACTTCCTGTAGCTGGCCGCCCCTGCAACCGCCCTTGAGCAGCCCATGAATCTGCCAACCAAGACATCTGGGGGAGATGGCCTTCAGTCCCCACCCAACCCATCCAGTGTGAGCTCCCAGCTGATTGATACTGGTTGATACTGTTTGCACTGCTGAATGAAAATAGACGAGTAACTACCAAGCTGTATGGATCTGCGTATCCTCATTCATCATTAATTATTTATAGGCTATACAATTGTTGACACTGTTGCTCATGTAAAACAAAACAAAAGGATTATATCTGTAGCTAAACCTGATCTGTGTATACTGCTTCAATTTACTTCAATAATATACTTGGACTACAAATGTTGTCAAGAATACAACTCTCCCATCCAAGAGTCAATACATCCATGGAATTTTTCTCTATAAATTGTTGTATATTATATGCATATTATGTATGATCTTTTTCAGTGTTTCAGTACAGTGCACTCATAGCACTGTGGAGTCCTTACACATGTTCTTGATAATGTTTGTATTGTTTAAAGATATTGTTATAAAGACCCATGACACAAAGATGCAATGAATACATTTCGCCACTGAACAGCGACTACTTTCTAACGCAGCTTCCTGACTCACAGAAAGTTGTACATTTTGTGTGACCTTTGACTTTGACCAGAAGTCAAAGAAATGCCACTCTACCCTACTACTTGGCAATGTGTTTTTTCACAAATTGACTTGCATTGCTGCAATCACAAATAATAGTATCTTGGGCTGTCTGCATATCTATATTCCCCTGATGGGGAATGTATCCAGTCTTTATAGGACTCCTGCAGTTTCTCCCCATATATACAGTAGGTTTGTTCACCAATGTTTAGTAGCTGGCCCGGATAGTCACCTTTTACAATAACAAACTACCATATTGCCATCATGCTTTGGTCAAAATACCACAAGGATCAAGCACCGCAGAACCCTTTGCACACGGTCAAGAGAGTCGGTTTGAGTGCTTGTTGCTTTAAATGTAAATGAGCCACTGCTAACCCCACCCTCTTCAGCAGGGTTGCTTACACCGTTAAAGTTGATCACAGTGATTTTTATTTATCTTCTCACGAATCAATCCGTTGACTGAGTGAGCAAGACATTCGTCATTTGCTCAAACTCTGGAGGCCTAAAGGAATTAAATGCATATAAATAAAGTAAATATGATCCCGCTCATCATGGTTTCTTTACTGTGAAAAGGACTGAATTGTATGACATTTCCGCTCTGCATGTCCGGAGCGATTAGAACAGCTGTGCGCAGCAGATCAATCTAGTTCATACAATCGTGGTTATTATTCCTATTCATTAAAACTGCTAATTCAATCGAAAGATGGGTAGTTGGATATAAATTCTGTCATGAAAAGACCAACTGATCGCAAACTGCAGCACACCGCACAGCAGTGACGGGATTGGGTGCAGAGCGCTGCTGAGAATAGTGAACCAGATTCCATTCAATTATTAAATCAATGATTAGTTGTTTTGGGGAAACTAATGTCTAATACTAATGAGCTCCGGAGTGGGTGTAACGCTCATGGACTGCAAGTTAATATTTTAAGATATGTAATCTGGAATGGATCATTTTAATATGAATGATAAAGAGAGGTTCCAATGGTGGATTTCCTGGCAGCTTTCATTTCCTCTTGCTTTTCATCAACAGTTTTTTTTTTCCCACTCCGCTAGTCAAAAGACCGAAAGACCTGCCCCCCCTGCCTGTGAATGTACAGCTGCCCACCACTTGGAGTTATCTCTCCTGATTGGATGAATTGGGAGCGGGATACAAGACAAATGTTTCTCTGATGACTTCTGAGTGGAGGGACTGAAACCAATGATGCTGACCAAATACACTATCAGTGATGGCTGTCAGAATAAAGAGCTATTTAACACTTATTTGAACAAATACATATCACATCACCTTTTAAGAGTCAATAAAATTAAATAAATATGAATGTTAATATCCTCACCATCATTGATCTCTGATCTCTGCAGGATCCACATGCTGAAGAGTTTGAGGACAAAGAATGGACTTTCGTCATTGAAAATGTAAGTAAGGCATTATGTAGCTCTTGTCTTATGTTCTTATGCTGCCTACTAAACTGAATTGAAAACAAGCACAGTCACAGTCCCCAATATTTGGACACGAGGAGCAATCTATATCTCCCGCTGTTGAACACGGGGACACCCACATGACAAGCTCAACATTGTACTGTAGGGCAGTAAGAGAAGGCTTAATTTCTTTCACTTAAGCGTCACCCTCATTCTATTCACACCTACACATGTTGCTGACAAGTTAATGGTTGTAAATGTGCAGATGTCTCCCCCTGGTAGCCACATTTAGGTACTGCACGCATTAAGCTGGGCTGCCTGTTGTCTGACACAGGTAGTGGTTGATATCTCTGCGTCATTGACCCAAGGTAAAACGTGTGTACCAAACCAAAAGCAATTTGACATTTTAATGGCTGTATGGTAATTCATAATACATACATGTTCTATTGTACATTTCAAGATTAAAGATTCAAGAAGTTAATTTGTCACATAGACATACAAGATATGCAGTGAAATGATAAGTGCTCAGGGGAACGTGAAGAATAATTATACAGATAGAAGGGATCTGAATAAGAATATTTACAGTAAAAAGACCAGCAGGAATGATAAATATACAAAATATATAAAAGGCAGTATAAAAATGTTCAAAATATGAATGCATATATAATACATTGAGTATAGTTCATGTATGTCTGCATGTATGCATGTTGGTTGCAACTATGCAAGTGCATATAATGAGTACAAACTATTTGTGTGTGTGAGAGTGTGTGTGCATGGGAGGGACAGTGGGTGGGCCTAGATGTGGTCAGAGTTCACAATCTTGTGTGTATGCGAGTGTGTGCATGGGAGGGGCAGT
>OMOU01001033.1:9124-28754 GCA_900312585.1 Malacocephalus occidentalis
GCCAGGACACCAACCCCAGAGAGGCTAGGGGTTGGTGGTAATCTGTAAATCTGAGCAGATCAGAGAGGCACTGAGCTGGGTTTAACTCCACACTCTAATGGAGACCACAGATGCAGAGAGGGGAAGAGAGGGAGGGCATCAACACCTCTGCAGCCCACACACATTGTGTGTATGTGTGTGTGTCAGTGCACAGGATGGTGTGTTGTATATTTTATTTTATTTGTACCCATGGTATAAATGCAATATTACAATATATAAATATCCTCTAATTGTCTAACTATAAAAAACTGTAATAATGCATCTTGATCCTGTTACCTTTTGAGCTCTGGTTGACTTTAGACAGCGACTCATTACATGATTTGACCACCACAGATTATAAAGCACAAGCCCTGTGTGTCAAGGGTTCATAATTCAACCAATCCCAGCCAGTTAGAAATAAACACACACACACACAAGCACACCAGGGGAATGAGAATGATCCGTACTTACGACGGGTCAAACGGGGACTACAGGGTCTCTGAGACTTATGTTGTGTCGACAGACTCCATCATTTTCTGTTGGCGTCTCCAAATGAAACCAATGGTCGCTTATTCTCATGTCTGGGGGGTTCAGTACTGATGAAGGCTCCTTTGATTCTAGTTCTGTTTGGAGCCGGGAGGAAACATAGAACTTGTCAGTTTGAGCATACAATTTACAGCATTTTAATCTATATTTACAACTGGACCCAACACAAACAATAACATCACATCACAAGTATCCCCTTTCAACTCTAGGTCTACTACTGAAGATGACCAAAAAGAAGATAATTTTTATTTGTTTTATTTTATTTTTTTTCATTTTCCAAAATGTATTTGTCTGTTCCTTCCAAATTGCCTTTGGAATCATATGTGAGTATTTTCTTGAGAATGGAGTAAAGAAAGGATAATGAGGTCCTCACTGATGCTCTCTGGCCTCCTCTCTTCTCCTCCTCCTCTCAGACAGTGAAATGTTTTCATTCTTGCAGTTTCATAGGTTTTAGAAGTACAGAGCCACCAATCTCTTTTCATTCACTATCAAAAGAAAAATACAAATTCTTAAAAGACTAGAAATAGCAGTTTAAATAGTTTACAAGAAGTACAGAATTGTTTTGGTTTAAATGTATGCATTTTTATCAAATACATACCTTCATTGACAAATCTTTCACTCACCCTTCCTCATTTTGTTCACCAAAATGAAGTGAACTTTTTTCCGAGGCCAGACAAAGCTGAGAGAAAAGACAGGAACAAGAACCAAATTAAAGTAAACTGAACCGGTTTAAACAAAAACATTCCAGACACAAACAACACATGATTTTATAGTTTGTATTTTTCCTCAGTGAAAAATCTATTTCACTGAAATTAATTATTAAAGGGGTGTTTTTAATTCCAAATTCATGAATGTGCATTCAGAAAGGGGGATTTACTGGGATAGCATTTGCTTTCTGTAAGCCACTCCCATTGACTTGCATTGCGTTACAGTCGGCTCGCTCCTGTTTATGTGAATTTTAATGATCATATATTATTATATATGTGTGGGAGTGTGCGTGTTTTGTGGCTGGCTTAATTGGCCTCACCTGGCCCAGGTAGAGCAGGGGTGGGGCTGCACGCCATTGGCTCATCAGTGCACCACAAGTTAAGTCAGCCACCAGCATACACACTCAAGAAGACCACTAGCATTCTACCTCTGTACCACCTGTTCTGTCTGCCATTTTACCAAACTTTACAATTAACCACAAACCTGCCTGTGTCCTTGGAGGAGTCCCGAAACAAAGCCACTTTATGTGGCATTGTGGCAATGAGTTTTGCTCCAATATGATAATAATGAAATAAATTAATATATTATTAGCTGCTTCTGACATGGTCGTCTACACAGAGGGTAACCTTTTCAAGTGAGTGAGTCAGTGACGCTGAAAATGACATTATGTAATTATGTAATTTACAATGTAATGAATTACAATGTAAATAAAGCAGCTACCAGAAAGTAAATTATATTCCAGGGAACTCCCCTTCTGGACGCACAATGATGAATTTGAATTGAGCACCTTGGATCGGACAGGCAAACGCCAATTTACAGATATCTCAGCGTGTCCCTTTAAGACAGAGTTAATATGTGAACAAATATGCCTGAAAAAGTAAACTTTATTCCGCCGGGGCTTGCTTTGCACGGGAGTATCGGTTCTAAGGAGTTTACCGTCTCCAAGCTTCCCCGCCTGCTCGGCTGCCCCTCCAGGCAGGATCTTGCTGAGGACATTCTCTCCATCGGCAGGTGCCTGTGGTGCAGCGGCATTACCAATACCTCCAGCCTTACTCCCAATGCCAACAGGTGCTGCCTTGGAGCCTGCCAGGGATGGACAGAAAAACCTAATCAGGGCATCACACTGACGCCTGGCAGTGACAGCTCACAGAGGAACACTTCTTCATTTTGGTGGCTGGGAAGAGGCAAGACATTACCGATGCCTGTTGTTGGAGGTGTGGCTATTTTGGGAGGCTGCGCTGCTGCTGTGGCTGCAGGTGGAGCTCGCATTCCTGCAGCCACTGCAGGTGGAGCATCCATCTTCACCTGTTGATAAGTGCAAACATATTTTGGGACATTCAATAAGGAAATATTCTTATCCAGTATTTTTCTGTATACAACTGAATACAGAGCTAAGCTTCTAAATATAGCGTCTTTGTCAGGGTCATTCTTTTAAATATTATGATAGTGATATTATGTAATTATTCAGAAATGTTTATGTAATGTTGTAGCCCCACCAATTTCAGACTATAGTTGGGCCAGGTGAGGCCATTTAAGCTAACCACCAAACACACAATCCCACGGCTATCCATGTAGGTGATGTGCCTTGTCGGTTAGAATCCTGCCTGTGGTCCTCTGCTACATGTCATTCCTTCTCTTCTATGACCCAATTCCGTTTCACTCTTTCACTATCCTAGAGCTGTCCTTTCACTGTCATCTATTTCACTGTTTTATGGCACAAAAACCGAAGAAATATGTACTATATACATATTTATACAGAATATGCGTGTATATAGATATGAATGGTGCTTCACAAATAAAGGTTTATAATTGTTAGAATTCTCAGAATATTGAGCATTTAAAGCATACAAACACTGACCGCTGTTGGTGCTGGTTGTCCTGCTGGAGGCCCAGCTGGAGGCTGGCGTCCTAGTGGAGGTGTCTGGCCAGACTGCTGTTGCCCTGCCCCAGCACCTGTAGGCGTTGGAGAAGGCTGTGGTACACCAACAGTGGGCTGAGAAAGTTGGCCCTGCTGCAGTGCTTGCTGCTGTTGCTGTGAACGTTGCTGTTGACCTTGTGGGGCTCCATCTGGTGTCTCGGTGCCAGGCTGTCTCCCAGTTTGGGTTGGACCTCCTGGACGCTGCTGCTGCCCAGCTGCGCCCTCAGGCTGCTGCTGCTGTTGCTGCTGCTGAGGTTGTTGCTGCTTGGGACTTGCAGATGGGTCTGGTCTCCGGGAATTAGCACGGTCTCCTGGGGGCCTCTGACCTCTACCTCCAGTGCCATGGTGATGACCAGTGGCAGGGTCCCGGGAGAAGTCTCCCGAGTCCCGATGGCTGCCCTGGGTTGAGCGAACTTCGGGACCCCCCCTTCGCTGACCAGAGGAAGAGGTTCTACCATCGGTGCGGGAAGATGGATCTTTGGCATGTGTCCGAGAAGAGCGGGAGGATCGGGGATCTTCTGAGGTGTGGCGGGAAGAGCCGTGCCTGCCAGTGCTGCTGCTGCCATGGTGACGGTGTTCCCGGGATGATGTGGAGGATCCATGGCGTTGTTGATTATACTCGTCCTGGGGCCAGTCCTCCTCAGGTGGCTCATCGTAATCATGGTAGGTATGCTTTACATTGCCACGCCTACATGTGGATGAGTGACCACCACCTCCATGGTGTCTCGATCGCTCTGAACGGGCCTCCCGTGGTTTCTCAAACCAATCAGTCTCTTCTTGGCCCAAATGATATGCTTTTTGAAAATCAAAATGGAGACATGTCAGTCAATTCTTTTTAGATGTGCGTCAGGGAGTAGCATGCAGATCGAAGCCATGCAATATAACAGAGGAGAACACCAAAACCATGCAAAGTTGAAGGAA
The DNA here is from genome assembly GCA_900312585.1 of Malacocephalus occidentalis. Lineage (NCBI taxonomy): Eukaryota > Metazoa > Chordata > Actinopteri > Gadiformes > Macrouridae > Malacocephalus > Malacocephalus occidentalis. The sequence goes on from OMOU01001033.1 coordinate 13,236, forward strand.
AGCCACTCAATTCCACAAAAAAAAGAAAAATGTACATATGTAAAAATAAAGATAAAAATGAGGTATATTTGGCAATGGGTATGGGGGAACCATTCAAGTTTGTGATTTTGTACAAATAAAGAAACAAAGAGAAAACAAAATAATAACAGTACTTAAATAATACCCTTGCACATGCACATGATCATGCAGTCTCTTCTCAGCAGGCAATTGAGAATGCAAATGCAAGCCCCAGGCAGTGATTGTTCAGCACCAGTTACCTTCACTGTCAGAAACGGCACAATGCATGTCATCTACAAGATACGGGTCATCTGGTTTGTAGACATGACTTCTGGGCAGGTCCTTCATGTGGTGGTCCTGTACATCTGGCAAGGAATGGCTGGAGCCATATTGATTTCTGACATCATTGGCATCAGGAACACCCGCGCCTCTACCAATGCCCACAGGCTTCCCCACAGGGCTGAGTGGGCTCTCCTCTTCTGAGTTTTGGCTACGCATGGGAGGCCTGCCACCACGGCTGGTTCTTTGGGACCTCTCCATAGCATCCCTCTCATAGGATTTACTCCTGTAACCTGTGCTCTCCCTGGAGGATATCTTGTCCATTCCGTAGCCAGTGGATCTGGACCTTCCAGAGCCATACATGCGGTCATCTTCTTCAAGGCCTTCTCGGCTGGTACCATAATACTTCTGCTGATCGTACGTATTCTTTTTTAGACTATAGTTGTCTTCATGTTTTTTAGATCTTGACACAACTGTGCAGCTGCCACCCATTGTGGTCATGGTGTAGGATGCTAGGTCCGACTCTACATCACGTGCTTCCTCAATTGGTGAGAATTTTGAAATCTTTTGCTCCATTCCCTGTTTTCTGTGCTTGCTACGTTTAGAAGAAACGACTGCAGGGGCCAGATTCTTTGAAGAGACCTTCTGGGTGCCAGAGGTACAGCGTGTGTTGGGGTGCTTGTAATCATCATAATAGTATGAAGACCCTCCACCCACCGTCGAGCCGGTATGGCTATCCACAGCCTGGTAGCCCGTTGTGCCTGTTGATCTGCAATAAGCATCCACAGATTCTTCTTCAGGCCTTCCATAACCTCTTGAAGGGCCGTTCTCACCTCCATAGCGCCCTCCAATAGGATGACCATGAGCATCTGTGGCTTGGCCAGCATTTTCTTTTGTCAATTCACTGATGTCATCAATCATGACATAGTTCCTTGCTATATTCTGCTCTAGGTTAGATGTGTACAGTCCATCAGTGGTATATGCAGAGGTGGGACTATCCACAGGGTGAGCAGGACCAGGCTCGGGGGGGCGGTACTGCCCATAGATGTTACTGTAGACTGAGCTGAAGCCAGTTTCTGGAGCTGATGTAGCCACTGACACTGCTGGGTTGCTGATCACCTCATAGTTCGTGGGCAATTTCTGCTCAAGGTCAGCCAGAGAGGTCTGCCTTGGCCTTTGGTGCACTGTAAGGATCTCGGCCTGGGTCTGGAAAGGTAGACCAGGCTGGTAGGAGCTGTGGCTGGGATAGGGCAGACTCTGGCCTGGTATAGGCTGACCAGGAGGCTGGAAGCCCTGATGGCCATGCTGTGGCATGCCAAGGTCTGTCTGATAGGTGGATTGGCCATACATGTGAGAGGAGTAGGATCCTGGGGTCTGGTATGCAGGGCCTGGTGGTGGGTGGGGCTGAAAGGTTCCTGGTTGTGGGGCAGAGGATGAAGGGTATTGAGGAGGCTGAAAACCTATCTGTTGATATGCAGAGCCTGGCGGCTGTGATGTCGGTTGGGTTTGAGGGTATGGGTAGGACATATAAGTAGAGGTTGAGGGATACTGAGGAGTTGCATTGAGGTCATTAGCAAAGTGGCTTAGTGGTGCAGTGCTTGGCCTTGATAGTACACCATTAGTATCAAAGGTTCCGGTGGCAGCTGCAATCCTGAGGTTATTCAGCTCGCTGTCTGACATATAGTCCCGTGCATCCCCCATACAGCGCAGGTAAGCAAGCTCTCGCCTCTCTCTGTCTTTCACCATGGTCTCCTTGCGCTGAGTGATGCCGAGCTCCAAGTAGCGCAGCTTGGCATCTATCTCCTTCTCCTCCTCCTCAAGCTCAGCCTGTTGTTTCCGGAGCTTGGAGGACTCCTGCTCCACCATCTTCAGCTCACTTAGCAGGCCAGCCTTGGTGACACCCTGGACGGGTCTGGGCAGGACCCTCTGGGGCATGCCAGGAGAGCTGTACATTTGTGCTGGAGTGACAATAGGAAGAGGAATCTCCTCTGGTGGGGGGCTGGGAAGAGTCCTCTTTACTTTTCTCATCAGAGAGTTCTGCTGCTGCAGGGAGGCCATCTGTTAGGAGAGGCAGAGGAACATCATCAGCAAACACTGAGCTATAAACAGAAGGCACGTATGCAAGTCAGACTCATCTCCGAGATATAAAAGCTGATAATTTGTTAAAGATTGACTTTGGTATTGAGAAAGCTTAACTTCTGTTCTATTTAAATGAGTTAGTTTCATGTGCTATTATATTAAGAAATATTTCCCTCTACCTTTATGTGGTCACAGAAGGCATAGTTGCTAGTGGATCATAGTGATGTCATGTTTTTAAGTATGAAATTATTATTGTAATGTATGTATTGTTATTTATCCATTCAACGTTTTGTTGAGCAAATGTTTGATTATGATTATCATCCACCATTAATGTAGCAATTATTATTCAATTATTATTCAATAAAGATATATAGTATGAATATCAATATCTGCTCCTCATTATGTAAACAATGATGGTAACATTTAAGAATGCTTATAAAAACCGTATTAATTAATTTGATCTGTTAAGAGCATGATTAAACATGACGTGTTAAAAGGGAACATTGTTCTCAACTGCTAAAATATAAATACCTTCCCTTTTTGTCATATTTATATTGTCTTTCAGAAAATTGGTAATAGCATGAATATAATTACAAAAAGAAAGTGACATTTCCTACTTACAAATGAGCTGTTTTGTGTAGACCCATGGTGTCATTCAAAGCAGTAATGAAGTATCCAAGAGAAATGTATTTCCCACACACACAGATATAATTTACAGACCAAGAAGCCAAAAAAAACCTCGAAAAAACATCTATAATATTCATCTGATATGGACGTGTTTGTTCCTCTGACTGAATTTGCGGCGACTGCAAAGGAATGTGAATTTATGACCAGCTGCTAACTAGCAGGAAGACAGCAGGGCAATGGCAGGATGCTTTCACATTGTGTGTCCCTCTGGCAACTCTTAAGGCTGTGCCAGATTTAGAAGAGAGTGCCTAACAATAAGAAGGACTAGCATAGAAAATAAAAGAAAGAGAGAAAGAGAGAGTGAGAGAGGAAGTAGAGGGAGAGTGTGCAAGGGAAACATGGAAAGTGGAGCGACAGAGAGAATAAAATGAAAAGAGAGGAGAATAATATATATAAAATAAAGCTGCTTTGGCATGACCAGCTGCTCTCCGGAGAACATTCTGTCACTTCCTGTGATGCCAGGCTCTGTCTGTTGCATCTACTGTTCACACAACGCTTTATCACCCTGCATTACTGCAGGCTCTATTCCGCCAACGCTGCTATTAAATACGCTAGTTTTATTGGAATTTTTGTTAGTTGGTTTTCCACTGCTTTGTGATATACTGCCAGGTAATATAATAGGTTACTCACAAATAACTCACAGTGATATTAATAATAAATGTAAATAAAAGTGTTACAAAAAACTAAACACTATGAACACACAAGCATAACGCCAGGGTGTGTGGTGCAATAAACATTGGTCATTCTAACGCTCAGACGCTGAGTGACGCTCAGTGATGTGTACTACAAAACAAATAAGTGTCACAATGTTGGATTGGGTTATAATAATGGAGTTTGAATTCAAGCTGAAAGAGGGCGTTCTTGTACACTTACATTTTTAGCTTTAACTTTTAGCCAGGGATTGCAGCAAGAACAGTCTCACTCACTGTTCACTCAGATCAAATAATACCAACGAATGTATTTAATTTCATCATGTCACTTTGATCTACATCAATCAAGTTTAAGAATAAGAAGCCATGTATTTTGGCCCTTATTTTACCACCAGGTGTGAGTGTGATTAACCAGACTAATCACACTCACACCTGCTGGTAAATTAGAGGCCCTTTAAAACATTTTCAAGAAATAAATATAATCGGATACCTGGGAATTTGAGAGTGCTTGCTGATGGTACGGGGAGAACCTGTTCTTTCCAGCGTCTTCAGATGTGGGGCTGAGCGGCTTGGGGTCAGACATGGAGCGCTGCACACTCTTGATGGGTCTGGGCAGGGTCTGGTGCCGTGGCGGGGACTCAGCATTGAAGGCCTTCTGCTGGGGCGTGACATGGGCCTTGTTGAGCTTCTCCTGGGAGGCAAATGTGGTTTCTAGCATGCGATGTGGAGACAGGGGTGACACGGGGGAGTACAACACCTGGGGAGATTTGGGAGGCTGGCGAGACTCGTGTTGCTGTTGATAGCCAATCTCTAGGGGATCCGGTTTCCTCCTCTCAAATTTGGCCACCCCCTGGAGGCGTGGAGAGGCTGGCTCAGATGGGTTAGCCCCCACCATATGGAGGCTAGTGGAGTAGGGACTGATGGTTGTCGGCACACTAAGTTGAGGGGCAACTACAACTTGAGACTGGGCCTCTGGTTCTGTTTGACAGGCTAGACTCTCTCCTTTCTGGGTCCTCTCAGGGGCTGCAATGTAATGGAGCAGGTCAACCTTTGAAGTCTCTGCCATCGTAATGTGTATTGCAGGGGAGACCCTGCCTAGCTGTTCTGTCTCTGTCTGGCAGGAGGAATCATTAGTGGTTTGTATTGCGATGCTAGAAGAAGACACTTTGGCTTCCGATTTCTCAACATTGGAATCAGAGTGCTTGGATGTGCGGGACCTTCTGCGTCTAACTGGTTGCTGGTCCCATTCTCCCTGGTCCTCTTCATCAGTTTGTACGCTGCAGTCTGCAATCCGCCGAGTTCTTCTACGCCTGTTCATGAATCTGTCCTCCCCGTCTTCATCATCGGTTTGCACACAGCTGTCAGCAATCCTCTTCAGCGAGTCATCTTCAGACCCGTCTCTCAGTCTTGGCATGGAATTCTGTTTTTTCATGATTCTAGCCTGGTCATCGCTGTTCCTTAGAGATACTTCGGAGGAAGAACTATGAATAGGTCGGCCCGCCATTACTGCTTGAACGACCTGTCCATCCTGCCAAAACTGAACACTCTGGCCTTCCTGTTGAAGCACTCGACCACTCTGGTCACATATTATAAACCCTTGAGGAGGTCCTCCACCAACAACAACTCCTTGCATGGCACCTTGCGCAGACGTTGCTGCGGCGGCTGCGGCTGCAGATGCGGCCGCAGCCTCTGCAGCCGCAGCCACTGCTGCGGCCTCCACTGCTGCTGTTTTCTGCCTCTTCTGGTCTTCCAACTGCTGTTGCAGCTGCTGCTGCAAAGTCTGAATATGGTCAAGCTGCATTCTCTGTTGGGCCAGCTGTTCTCTTTGCATGATGAGCTGGGTCTCTCGCTCAGCTTGCTGCTGCTGGAGGACTTGATGTTTGATTGTCTGTAGTTCCTGGATCTCACGCTGCACTAGCATTTGTTCTTTTTCTCTGTGTCGCTGAAGTTCCATTCTATCTCTTTCAAGCTCCTCATGTAGCCGCCGTTGTCGTAACTTCTCCAATTCCACACGCTCCCGCTCTAGCTGCAGCATCTGCTCCTGTTGTTGACTTAATCGCTCTTCTTCCTTGTCTTTCTGAGTGTCAATCGGTGGGGAAAGTATTGAGCTGGTTGTTTCTGAAGCAGTAACTGGTGGGGTGGGTTGGATCTGGGCTTGGGGTTGCACTAATGCCTGAGGTTGAGGGTGTGTTACAAGCTGACTTGGTGATTGCGTTTGAGTTAGTGATAATGGTTGTGTCTGAGGCGGCACCTGGTGAATTTGTAATTGTTCCTGCGTATGGTCCTGCTCTTGCTGTAATTGAGCTTGAGAGAGTGATGTAACATTCTGGATTGGGATTGGAACTTGGTTTGCCAGTGGGTCTATTTGCTGAAATGCTATCCCAGTCGTCTGAATACCTGATCCAGACACATTTTGTGAACCTAAGTGAGCAACAGTCTGGGTTGGTGGCAACGTTGAGGCAACAGTTGTTGTTGGCTTCCCTAAGTAGACTGGAGTTTCCTGGTCTGAAGTGATATTGGTAGCAGGTACATTTGGACCAGAATGGATTGAAGTAGGATAACAATATGGTCCCTGTGTGGATAGAGGCATTATCAGAGTCCTTTGAGGCAGCCTGGTTAGACTAGCCAGTGGTACTGCAGTCACACCAGTAGGGTAAGGTCTGTATACACCTCTTGGCATGGGACGCAGGACAGAGGACGGCTGGGTAGTAATTGGCAAGGTAGAAGCTATTGGTGTGTTTATGGTTGAATATGTCATTCCATCTGTTCCTCTCATAGCTGCAGGGTATAAAGCCCGAATACTTGCTTGCCGAGCATTAATAAGGTTAGTTAAGGATTGGCCATGTGCTGGTCTTCCATCTGGACCATAGAGAAGGTTGGCTCTGATTGATGCTAAGCTTTGATGTAGATTGAGCCTACCAACAGGTCCACCCCTGCCTCCATAATGCATTAGTTCAGGATTTGCAAAGCGACTACCATATTGGTCCATTGAGTTGAGAGCTGCACACATGCGACTGATTTCTCTCGCAGTAGTTGCACTGTATTGTGCCAGATTTGCATCTGTTACTGATGCCAAGTCACGTGGACCATAACCATAATCTGAATTTATATTTGACATGGAGCCATATCGACGCAGAGGTAATGAAGGACCAGCAACATCTACTTGACGCAAATCTGTGTAGGATCCATACTGTGCGCCCATACCTAGGTAAGCATCATAAGGCTGATTCATGGTGCTCAGATCAACTGCACCCTGGTCATTTCTTTGATACTGTTGAGGGCCAACATCTGTCATAGATGGTGGTATAGTGTCAAATACAGAAGGCTGTAAGCCTCCAGGGGGCTGTGGTGGATAGAGTTTATGTTCCTCTGTTAAACCTTGCGTGGCAGGAGATTTCTGTTGTTGCTGCTGGATATAGTGTGGGGCAGGGGGAGGGCGGGCAACGTGAGATGTTTGGGTGGCAGGGTTTTTATCTGATATTGCTGTTGTGGGTCTCTGAGTGAGAGCACCCGTGCAACTACCGGCAAAAGGCAGTTTGTAAACAACATCACAGCAAGCTGCCTGGCTCTCTGGTTTGATCTGTCCTGTCAGGTCAAGGACCTGGGGAGGAGGTGCAGGCTCTTCTTTCTTAACCAGCTGAGATACTGTGCCTCCGTGTGATGTGTTACTCTCGTCCAACTGAACCATCATGACATGGGGCTTTCCTGTCGACAAGTTCATTACAGTGGGCTTATTTTTCAACTCTAAAGCAACACCACTATACATATCATGTGACTGGTTAGATGCAGAGGCCCCAGATGCAGGCAGTGGAGGTAGAGGGGCTACTCTAGGAATGGCACTTACACTCACCACAGGCTGGGCACTACTCGTCTGGCTTACTACAATATCTTTCTTCAACACCAGCGGTTGTACCTGATTTGCTAAGTTGTAACGAGCAAATGAGGATTGCTGCTGATGCTGCTGGAGCTGCTGCTCAAGAAGTTGTTGCTGATGCAGAAGCTTCTGCTGCTGTAACTGCAGCTGTTGCTGTTGGATACCCAGGTCCTCAAGGCAGGCATCGATTTTTGGGATTGATGGATCCGTAAGCTTCATCTGTGTTAAACACATTGCTGAACCAACGCCCTGTCCCAGATCTACACGGTTCTGCAGTGGATCGCCATATACCACCGGTTGCTTAGGCTGAGTTATAAACATAGAAGCAGCAACTGTGACGCTTACAGTGGTTGGAGTTGAAACCGCTACATGTGGTTGTTCTTGAGCATTCAGATTCATGATAAGGGATTGGACAGCTGTGTGTCGAATGGATGGCTGCTCTGCTCCTACAGAGTATCTTCTTGTGTCAGAGGCAAGGGATGTTAGATCCATCCCTTGGTCTGTCATTATAATTGGTGCAGATCTCATTGGGGCTCGTAGATCGACTACGCTATCTCTTGGATGCACATGGCTCTGTTCTACAGCCATTGATGAGCCTGTTTTACATAAAGATATATTTTCCATAGATATTAATCCCTGGCCATATGTGGATGCATTATTCAAGGTACTCATATTCATGTTTTCGGGAGAATGCCTGGGGGATTGTTGTGGGGATGTTGGAGAAGTAGCGGAGGGAGACTGGGAGCGATACAAAGGCTTACCGCTAACTTGTGTTGATGGTGACGAGGGCGATGTGGAAGAATTTACAGTAATGGGCTTAGAAGCATTGGTTCTTTCGGAACTCTTTATTACCATTGCTGGAGATTCCTGGGAGGACTGTTGTCGTGAAAGACGGGGTGAATTTGATCTTTGGGGCAACTGGTTTGCACGAGTTGCAGCTGGAGGTGTAGAACCACCAGGCAGAGAAGGGAGCTGCCGACCAGAGGATCGCACTGATGTTGAATAAGTGGGACTCTGTGAAGGTGAAGTTGTGGGAGAAACTGGGGGACTAGGACCTTTGAAATATGAAAAGACTTTGGCAGAGAGGGACACTCCAGTTTCAGATGATGTGGCCTGTGTTGGCCCCTGAGAACTGGTTCTGTTAACGGCAGACGTACTTCCAGGCTGTCGAGTAGCAGTTCGATTGCCTTGGGCATTTGTTGTGGCATTCCCGACAACACCTCCAATTTTAGCAGTCTGTGAAATCATTCTGTTTTGGGTTTCTTTTGACAAATGCTGCGCTCCCTGTATTCCTGTGATTCGTGGATCATTCCCACTTGATGAGAAGGACATAGGTGAATTTATCTGGGTGGGGCTTGAGCCTGGAGTTAAATCAGCTGCAGCATCTAAATGCTGTTTATTGACAGGTTGATGAGTACCTTTCTGCTGACTATTTACAGGTTGGCCGTGCTGCTGCATCATCTGTGCTTTCCTCATCATTTCCTCATAGACCTCTTCTGCACTTTTTAATGTTTTGTCAGGTGGTGAATTTCCAGATGACTTTTCAGTGGGAGAGTAGAGAGATGTAAATGTTGGAAGGTTATACTCACTTCCTGATTTGTACAATTTTCCATCAATCATCTCAAACCCTTCTACCTCTGAATCCATGGAGGGGGAATATTCAGAACAAGAAGATCTGTGAAGCTCCTCCATCTCTGCCGCTTGCCTTAACTCTTCTGTTGGTGATGCATCTTCGATTGGTGAGAGGTTACTCGGGGGAGTTTTAGATCTTTCTCTTCGCCTTTGTGCCCGTAGTTCTTCTTTATCCCTCTTGGTTTTCCTGGCTGTACTACGAATCCTCTGCTGCTCCAAATCTCTCATTTGCTCCTGCTCTCGAAGCAGCTCCTCCTCCTCTCTTAGCTCATCCTCCTCAGAAGAGTCTTCAATGGTGGGTAGGAGTGGACCATGGGACCGGTGGCGGGCCTTCCTCTGCTGCTTGGCCTCTTCTAGTTTTGCCCGGCGACTTGGGCTGCTGTCACTGTCATCCTCCATAGATGACACAGATGTGGGTGATGTTCCAGAAGTGTAGCTTGGGGTGGTAGCAGGTAGGGTGGAGGAATACTCTCCCCTGGACCGCTCCTCTGGAGAGCCTGTCAGGCTTTCCATCTCCAACTCTGGTTCGTGGCTTAGGTCCTGCTCAGGGTTGAGGTCCATGTCTCGGTTGTAGCTGTTTGTGTTGTTCAATTCGATAGTTTTGAACCGCCTGAGTCCTCCTTGAGAGGCAAGCATGCTCTTATCATCAGCCCCATCTGCACCTTTTGTGTCTTCCTCAAAACTATTTGAATGATGAGTGAGCCGTCGCCTGTCTTTTCCAAGTTCCCCACTTTTATGTGTCTTTTTAAGGTTCTGGTTTCCATATTCATCTACCTCTTCCTCATCTGCACTCATCTCCATAATTTGCTTCCTCATGAACTCCTCATCTGTCAAGTCTTTATGAGACTTTTTCTGTCTAACTGGTAATGGCGAGAGACCACTCTCGCTGCTGTCTTCCACATAGTCATGTCGTAGTTTACAGCTGAGATCATCTTCTGACTCTTCCCTGGCTGCTTCTTCATCCGAGTTGTACTCCCGCTCTTGTCTGATGGACAGGGAATGTGGTCTCTGCTTATGGTCTGCTGTCTTTGACTCTAGAAGAGGCCTCATGGAGCTCTCTAGCTTGGTGATTTCCGGGTGCCTAGAGGTACCCTTTTCATCAAGCTTGATTCCCTCCTCCTGGAGCTGGCCTACGATCTCCCCCTGGGAGCTGGATATCCCATCAGAGGAATAGCCAGTGTCACTCAAGCTCTGTGTGCTCGACTTGTTGGAATCCTTGGGGAGAAACAGAAAAAATGGATCAGTGGAAGCAATATTACTATTATGCCATAAAACTATTCCTGACATTATGTATTACAAAGTTAATGTTAGGAAACCTAACAATTGGGATTGAACCTTAACCATCAAACTAAGTATTCGATATAGTACTAAATTGTGGTTCAGTAATTGTGGAATTTAGTCATTTCTAGTAATAACAACAATAGTAAAATTAGAATGATACTTATGTAAACATTTTATAGCAAAAAACGACATCTTTAATACAACTTGAAAAGGTCAAATCAACCCAAAATCAAGTAATTTTCAAGTCAGATTCTAAATTGAATAATCTCATTCACCTTATTTTATTTTTCCTATTAGTCATGATTTAATTTCATTTCAAGTAATTCATTCTGCAATTTGTTTCAAACTGAAAATTGCTGATATACGTGTATATATATGTGTGTGTGTGTGTGTGTATCTATATATTTTGGGTATTTTTTTAGAATAGAAGCTAAATTTGTTTTTTCGGTGTTAGATTGCCTTTCATATCATGCACATACATACAGTATGAAAATCACAGACAGTTGAAAAGAAGAACATCTACAGACAAATGTTTTTGAGTTACGTACATGCTTGGTTTAAATGTTTAATGTGTTCTCCAGCACATTCTTCGAAACCGTTGAAGAATTATGAGAATTCATGAACATGCTGTCTCAAATGATTCCATCACAGATACTCAGAGACAAAGCTAGTTCAAATAAATGGTTACAAAGGAAGATAATGCAAAGTGTATCAGGAAAATAGATGACATTGTAAGGAATAACTGGTGATGATGAATCTTGAGAAAATTTAAATAACTGAATATAAAATAATAAAATAATTAATGTAAAAAATTAATACAAATGAACAAATATTGAAGAGGAGGAACAAAAAACTAAGAAAACATGAATGAATATGTAATCATAAATACAGACAGAAATAATAAAAATGTATTCGTTATTATGCCGAAGATGGATAAAAAGAAGGAAACAAAAAGAATATTAATGGTTAGAAATATAAATTATGTGAAATAATAACAAAACACATTGTGAATCAAGTGTAACAGGTGAAGATGAAGAAGTTGCAGGTAGCTCACTTCACGGTGTCTTGACTTCTGAGAGGTTTCCGTTATCCTCTGATCTTTTGTGGAGGTGATCGCTTCTGACACAGCTTTCTTGGATGAGGGCTTCACTTCGTCCTTCTGAGACTTAGGTGTGACTTTAGTCTTCTCCGGGCCTTGTTTCCGCTGGATATTACCTGTGGGTTTAGGTTGATTGGGACCTGCTTTTGCAGGGACAACGTTGGACTTGGTTGAACCGGGCCCTGCTTTGCCAGGAGTGGCTGAAGGCTTGGCTCCAGACAAATGTGGCCCCTTACTTTGAGCAGATATCTGAGCTTTTGCCTGACTAGGCCCTTTGCCCTGGCTAGGACCCTTGCCTTGGTTGGCAGAACTTTTATTCTGTGCACTAGACTGGTTAGAGGCTCTTGTTTGAGGAGGCTCTTGTTTGAGGAGAGCCATACTTTGTGATGAGGTTTGGGAAGGAAATTTACTCTGAGTTGAGAATTGGGTAGAAGGTTTGGGTTGAAGGGAAGATTGGCTTATACCCTTGGATTGAGCAGAGGGTTGGGAGGGCCCCTTGGTTTGAGGGCTAGGCCCTGCCTTTTTGACAGAAGAGATAGGGCCACTTACTTGGGCTACCGGTGGTTTTTGTTGCTGTTGAGGACCTGTGGGCCTATGCCCTGGATTGGGTGTTTTCTGCTGAGGAGATTGCTGATTGGCTGGAAGTGCTGTCTGGGGGGATCCCATTGGCTGCGGAACAGGAGTAGGAGTATCTCCCAAGCTTCCTGACAGAGCCCTCTGAGTCTGACAGTTCAAACAGAGCCATTCGTTCTTCTGTAAAAACAAGACAAAGTCATATAATTAGAAATTGATAAAATTGTGTAAAATTGTATAAAAATGTATAGTTTTCATACATCTATGAATTAGTGATGTCAATTGATTAATCAAGTTAATCACAATAATAATCTTTAAATTATATTTATACAACTTGCAAACACGATTTGGGGGAGCTCAAACAAATACATAAAGAAATGCATCACAAACTGGGAAGAGAAAGAGTGTTTTTTACTTTATTATAACATCTCACAACATGAATTTCACTTAATTAGCAACGACAACCACATACGGAACAGTAAGAGCAATATTATCATCTGCTACAAAGTGAATGTAAACAGCTTGCCTGAAAAGTCTCACCCAAATGAATTCTACAGTGAGTAGGCCTATTTAAAAAATGGACTGCCATTGTGTCTTTGAAGACCTGCTTCAACTCAGCATTCAACTCTTCAACTCAGCATTCAACACCATCATCCCCTCCAAGCTGATATCCAAACTCCTTCAGCTGGGTAGCAACACCTCCCTCTGCAACTGGATAATGGACTTCCTCACCAACAGATCCCAGTCTGTTAGACTGAACACCAACAGCTCTTCAACACTCACCCTGAACACCGGGGTCCCACAAGGCTGTGTGCTGAGCCCTCTACTCCCTGTTCACCTACGACTGCATACCTGTGCATGGGTTTAACTCCATCATCAAGTTTTCAGACGATACTACGGTGGTGGGCCTCATCAGTGACAACGATGAGACAGCCTACAGGGAGGAGGTCCAGCCTACAGCTTGGCGTGCCAAAAACAACCTGGCAACTCAACACCAAGAAGACCAAGGAGCTCATCGTGGACCACAGGAGGACCAAGGGTGTCACACACTCCCCAATCCATATCAATAAAACGGAGGTTGAGCATGTCACCAGCTTCAAGTTCCTGGGTGTTCACATCTCCGAGGACCTCTATTGGTCCCTCAAATCCTCCGCCCTGGTCAAGAAGGCTCACCAGCACCTTTTCTTCCTGAGGAGACTGAAGAAAGTACATCTCTCCTCTCAGATCCTGGTGAACTTCTACCGCTGCACCATCGAGAGCATCCTGACCAACTGCATCACAGTCTGGTATGGCAACTGCACCACCTCAGACAGGACAGCACTGCAGAGAGTCGTGAAAACGGCCCAACGCATCACCGGCTGCCCCCTCCCCACCATCAAGGCTGTCCAGCGCAAGCGTTGCATGCGAAGGGCGCGCAGCATTGCCAAGGACAGCTCCCACCCCAGTCGCCAATTTCTTCAACCTCCTACACTCCGGGAGGCGCTACAGATCCCCCCGGACCCAGACCAGCAGATTCAGAGACAGCTTCTTCCCCAGGGCCATCACTCTTCTGAATTCTTCAACCCGGTGAGTCCCCCCACCCCCGACATCTGCACACTTGCACTATTCCCTACCGCCTCCCTTTACACCACCACCACCCTCCTAACTGCATACTGACTCCAGCACCACCGTCAGACTTGCACACTGTACATTTGCACTACCCCGTATACTGTATATTACTGTACATTACTGTATATACCTTGTACTGCATATGAACTGTATATACGCCACTGTTTTCTTTGTATATTCTCTGCAGATCCCACATTGCACGGCAACTCCGGACCCGGACCCGCCAGACTTTTGCACGTCGACTCTGGACCCGGACCTGGACCCATCACACATTTACACCCGTATATACCCCGCTGTACACCTCAGTGTATACGCACTACTGAATATATCTCCATCCATCCTGTACATACATTATGAACATATACTATATGCGCTGTAGATTCCGTATATTCTCATACGCACTGTAGGTTCTGTATATTCTTATATGCACTGTAGATTCCGGAGTATACCTCTGTCCATACGGTACATATCCCAATGTATATCTCTGCCTATACTGTACATTCCTCAATGTATACCATTCACTGTATATATAGACATATGCACTCCACAGATTTAGTATATTCCTGTCGATGGTGTACATTCTCTGTATATTCTGCTCATACTGCTACTGTTACCATTCACTGTTATACTGTGGCACTTTTGCTACTACTTTGCACTTCTGGTTAGATGCTAACTGCATTTCGTTGTACTGGTATGCATACTCTGTGCAATGACAATAAACTTGAATCTAATCTAAAGAGACGAAGTTAACACATTCTTACATCAAAATAACATTACCTTACATTACTTGAAACAGAGTAAACTTGTGTGACATGAATCTAGTCAACCTAAAGTCTACTCTTCTTTTAACCAGTTGCTCAGGCTGACTAGCAGACTAGCTTAACCTCTTCTGCACACTGTGGCCTCCAGAGAGAACAGTCCCTCACATAGCACTGTTGAAGCAGGTGTAGCCAAGTACCTTTGTGCAATATGGGCCAGCTTAGAATGGGCACCTTTGTGTGCCAACCACCACTGTAGTGGACATGCCTCTACACTGACACTGGGCTCTATACCTGTCTAGAGTTTTGTCTGTGGATGGTGCCTCACTCTATCAGTAGGAGGGCCATCTTCCTATTTGGTGGCTCAGTTTCTATTTCCTCTGTGGAGGGCTGTGGTGCAGGTTCCCTGGCCTTTTGTATCTCAGTCAGCTTTCACCACACCTCTTCCCTCTGGGTAGGCACCTGAGTCCCTTGAATCTGGGATCTAGAGCTGTTGCTGCCTGAAGCACTTTTGTTTGTGTTCTCCTTTTGTGTTAGGGCTGGGTGCTGGGGACTCAAACGCACAACACAGGAGATTAAGGGGTTAATGCGTTTTATTATGGCTCACATAAACAGGGAGATGATGTTTGTGAGCAGGGGATGGGTCCGGAATCTGAGTCGGGAGGGCACGGCGATGGGTCTGGATCTGAGTCTGGAGGGCACGGCGATGGGTTCGGGAGGACACGGCGATGGGTGCGGGAGGACACCGCGATGGGTGCGGGATCAGGAGTCGGGAGGACACGGCGATGGGTTTGGCAGGACACGGCGATGGGTTGGGATAAGGAGTCGGGAGGACACGGCGATATGTTCTGGATCAGGAGTCGGGTGATTCATATGGTTAAGCTTTGGGAAGATCTGGCCCCGACTGAAGGTGTGAGCTGGGTTATATACCGGGGGCACGGTGGCACAGTCGTAGCGCTGTCGCCTCACAGCTAGAAGGTCCTGGGATCGATTCCCGCCTGG
>OMOU01001101.1:2979-28315 GCA_900312585.1 Malacocephalus occidentalis
ACTGACGGGTGATTCCATGCAGATGTTTACACATCTAAGGCTTTTATTTCCCACGTTTACACATAACACAGTAATTATTACACTATAAGAAGGAAGAGTGTGAGTGTGTGTGTGTGTGTGTGTGTGTGTCTGTGTGTGTGTGTGCGTGTTTGTGTGCCTGCTTGAGGAGGGCAGGAGTTCACATGGTGTTTTAAGGCCTCACTACATTTAGAGGTGTGTGTGTATTTATGTGTTTCATGTATTTTTATGGCTTAGTGTGGGTGTATGTGTGTGTATGAAAGAAATGTGAAAAGAATTAAGCAAATCATTTGTGTATATGTCTGTCTGTGTATGTGTGTGTGTGTGTGTATTTTTGTGTAATGGAAATGTGTAATTGATTTGTATCTATGTGGGCGTTGCCCTTTAACTCGGAGAAGTATGGTGTATGAAAAAAAACACTTAGTAGCGTAGTAACTGGCGAGTGTTTTGTGTGTGCGTGTGTGCATGCATTTGTGTGTGTGAGGGTGTGAGGTTGTTGGTCGACTGGGTACCCATTGGCCAGTCCCAGTGGAAGTAACGCCTAACTGGTGACACACACACACACACACATAGCGAGTCTTAAGGGGGAGCGGCGAGGGGTTTTCAACGGCGTTAGTTTGGCATCTAGATAGGGTGGTGTACTGTCTTCCCCAGAGCGTTAAGGTGAAGCTCCGTCACACACACACAAACACACAGGCGTATGTGTGCACACACACCTCACACTAGCTCTTATTTCAGATTAGAGTGGTGCGTAACTGATTAGTCCATTGTCATGGAAGTGGAGAACGTCCCCTCGCTTCCTGTCTGGGTTGTCTGAAATATCTTCTTTTACTGATTGTGTGTCACTTTTTCATTATTTTCTCTTAAAGAGATCTTATTTAATACTGCATTTTATTTGGACTATTTGGTATAATTATTTGGTATTTGTTTCTCTCGTCTCTTTGGTCACATGGTGATGGTGACAGCTGCCAGCCGTGTGCATGTGATCTGGTGGGCAGTGTCAACGGGTCTTGCCACCCAGACACAGGAGTGTGTGTGTGTAAGGGCCTGGTGACTGGAGACCAGTGTAACCTCTGTCTACCTGGAGCCAGTCATATGGACCGTGACAACCATCTGGGCTGCAGCAAAGGTGCACACACACACACACCTACATGTAAGCACACATGTGCGCGCACACACCCACACACAGATCATCATATATAAAACATGGCACATTCTCTCTCTTTTCCAGCACCGTCTCAGCAGCCTCCACCATCAGGTGTGGTCCTCAGCGTCTCGTCCATCCGACTCTCGTGGCTCCCCCCTGACTCCCCCAACTCACACACACTCAACTACACGCTGATGAGGGACGCTCTGCCCATATACAGCCTCCAGAGCCAGCATCCCTACCGTGAGTACCCACCATGTCTCACACACACATAAAGTAGTGACACAGCTACATAAAGTCGGAAACACATATTTGTTCTGAACACATTTCTCTTGCTCCTCTTTCCTCAATCTCTAACCCTGATGCTGATTTTCTCTTGCGATGCATCTTTTTCACCTGCACCTCTTCATCTGCCCCTCCTAAAACGTACTGAACACACACACACATGCACACACACCTGCACACACACACACACACACACACACACGCACATCTCCTCTGTTATGTACCTAGGCCCTGAGTCTTTCGAGGACACCGGCTTGCGTCCGTACACCAGCCACTCCTACTGGCTGCGGACTAGCAGCGTGGCTGGCCAAACGGACAGCGTGGCGGTCAGCTACCAGACCCTGGCCGCCGTACCCGATGCCCGGCAGCTCCGGCTGAAGCTGCTGGGCGGCCCGGGCCACGCCAGCGCCAGCTTCAACTGGACCAAACCACGGAGCCGCACGGGCCCGGTGGAGAGGTAGGACTGGTGTGGAGAGATGGAGTGGGAGGGCGAGGGAGAGACAGAGGCAGATGGAGCCACAACGTTGGTCTGATTACAAATAGACAAGAGTATTTTTGCCACAAGGAATGAACAATAACACCAAATGCTGTGGTACTCCACTGGCGTTTAATAAATGGTAAATGTTTTGTACTTTTATACATAGTCACATAGTCAGCCATTCAAGGCAACAGCCAACAGGAGCAGTTGTGGTCAGGTGTCTTGCTCAGGGAGGACACCTCGACACTTTGCTAAGCAGAGTCGGGGATCGAACCAGCAACCTTCCAGTTTGCTAGACAACTCTTCTACCTCCTGAGCCACTATTTATTTACAATGAAGTCAAATCGAGAATAATACAAAGTTTTTTTAACTTACTGTATGATTTTCTCCTCTGCCCAATAGGTTTGTGCTCTCATCCATTGAGTCCGCAAGTGGAGAGCGGACGGTGCACCACAGCGGCCTGTCTACGGAGGCCACCGCCGCCGGCCTCAAGCCCTTCACCCTCTACACCTTCATCCTGGAGGTACGTTGTGTTCAGACACTAGGCCTATGAAGTGAATGCACAATTCAATGTAATTTCATTCAACTTCATTTGAAGTGACTAAATGTAATTGAATAGTCCCCAAGGCATCGCAGACAAAGTGTATCCAAAGTGATGTGATGTGTCTGTTGTGTGTGTGATGTGCGTCTGTTTACATTGTTCCCTATAGGCCTGCTCCACCGGCGGATGCTCCTCCACTCGTCCTCTGTCCCTGCGCACAGCCCCCGCTCCACCCAGCCGCCAGGCTCCGCCCCGGGTGGATGTCACCGGGCCCCACACCATGCGTCTTACATGGGAACCCCCAGAACTCCCCAACGGTACGCGTGCCTTCATAATGGTTGGATTGGCAATGGTTAACCAGCATGCTTGGCATGTACAAACTATACCTGGAGGAGGAAGAGCAGCGAGCGGTAGTGTCATCACACACATGCACACGCATGCACACATATGAGGGGCCGTCAGGGATGTTATTCAGAAATAGCATGCACACAAATGAAACCAAAGTCATTTACACACTAAACTGAAAACCTCACACACATTCAAGTGAAAAGATTTCGCAGACGCAACTGAAAAATTATACGCTCTCATACACAACTGAAATGCTCTCGTACACACTAGTGAAACCCTTTACATAGACTTCTGAAATGCTTCCACACATACTTGTATAATGTGCTCATATACACAGCTGAAAAATGTCCTCACACATACATATATGAAACCATTCACATACTAGACTGAAATCCTCACACACGTACAAGTGAAACGCTTTCACACACATACCTGAAATCCTCACACACGTATAAGTGAAACGCTTTCACACACACATACCTGAAATCCTGACACACGTACAAGTCAAACACTTTCACACAAACACACAACTGAAATCCTGACACATAGTGAAAAGTGAAATGCTTTTCATTTTACTAGTATGTGTGAGAGCATTTCAGTTTACGCTGTATGTGAGCGTATCATTTTTCAGTTGTTTGTGTGGGAGTGTTTCAGTTGTGTGTGTGAAAGCATTTCACTTGTATGTGTGTGTGTGTGTGTGTGTGTGTGTGTGAAAGCGGGACCAGACGGGTTTGTGAGCGTTACTGACCAGCTGGCTAGTGAGCTGCCCCGTCGGAGCACATTTTTCGAAAGCACATTTTGTAAAACTGTCAATATTCAATATCTACGTAATTTATTTCTCGCAGAAGTGAATTTAGTGATGAAAAAACGAATGCAAATTGTAAAAAAAAGATGAATGGTTGCCGAAATGCACCATCGGATATTTGAGCTGTCAAGTCACTATCTGATGCATCCTCGATCAAATGGGTGGAGCTAGAAGACTGCCTTCTGGTTCAACTGAAAAAGTGAAATCCTCACACACAGACACAACTGAAACGCTTTAACACGTACAAGTGAAACGCTTTCAGGCACACAACTAAAACGCTTTCACATACACAACTGAAATGGTTTCAGGCGCACAACTGAAACGCTTTCACGTGCACAACTGAAATGCTTTCACATTTTTGTGAAAGCGTTTTTTGCGCATTTTACTAGTATGTGTGGAAGCATTTCAGCAGTCTATGTAAAATGTTTCACTAGTGTGTGTGAGAGCATTTCAGTTGTGTATGTGGGTGTATCATTTTTCAGTTGTGTGTGTGAAACATTTTCATTGTGTGAGTGTGTGAGGTTTTTAGTATAGTGTGTCAATGTGTATGTGCATGCTATTTCTGAATAATGTCCCTGACGGCCCTTCATACACACATGCGCACACACACACACACACTTACTCACTCACTCAGACCAATGTGTAAGGACACACATCACTTTTGATAAACGCTGGGAGTTATGTGTTGACTCATAGGTTCAGGATTGTATGAAGCTTTCCACCTTGTAACTGTATTGTCTCTTTATTTGTCTCTGTCTCTCTATCTACCACTCTCTCTCAGGACTACTGTCAAACAGACCATCGCATCTAAAGTGTAATACTGATCTGATTGCATCCTTAGTCTAAACAAACTTTGAGTTGTCTGAAACACTTAGAGAAAGCCAAATTCCACCTCATTTACTGGGGCAATTTGACGATGGTCTGGAACACGTGTCAAACTCAAGGCCCGCGGGCCAAATCCGGCCCACCACCTCATTCTATGTGCGCGAGAGCTCACAAAGAATATAACTTGCTTGTCAAGCCGGATTGGCCATCAGGAGCACCGGGAACTCCCGGTGGCCTGGTCGTCTATATGGTCCGCAGGTCGCAGATTGAAAAAAAAAAGAAGCCCGTAGTCAGTCCACTGAGAGTCGGACCAGGCCAGTGCTTAGTCGCGGCGGCGCAATATTGCAATAACACATTGACATCAACGCCGCCACTTGAGCAGGGGGCGGGAAAAGAATCACCAGAATGCAGGACATTAAAAAGCAACAAAACAGGTTTTGGATCATCTATGTGTCATTCAAGCAGCAGAAAACTTGTCGCTCGTAATTTGCGTGCGCAAACAGCGAGTGCGAGATAGAGAAACGGACAGAGAGCACGCACCGCTTATGGTTCATTTTCAACAAGTTCGCACATACCGGGACCTACACTATAATGTCCGTTCCTCCATGTCTGAATCTCGTCAGCACCAGATTCAGACACGGAGAGAAGTTACCTCATCAACCAAACAGTGACGTGGGGTGGGATGGACGTTTTACCGTAAGCCTTAGAGTGGACAAGAGTGATTGATGCGTCTCTTACCGTAAGCATTGCAATATAGGGGCATTTGGTGGTGTGTTTCCCAAGGCAAAGTGGTCCCAGGGGAGGGGCCAGACTAAGAACAATACAAAGACCCCAATATGAAAAGGCTTTCTACGAACAATGGCACCTCGCCTGGACAAGGGAAACCAGGGCTCCCTCCTGGAGCCAGACCTGGGAGGGGAGCTCGTTGGCGAGCGTCTGGTGGCCGGGCCTAGATCCACGGGGCCCGGCCGGGCCAAGCCCGAAAAGGCTATGAGGAGCCGCCTCCCTGTGGGCCCACCACCTGCAGAGAGAGTCATTGGGGTCGGGTGCGATGTAAACCAGGCGGTAGGTAAAGGCGGGGTCCTGGGCGCGCGGATCCCCGGCATCGCCGACTGGTTCTAGGGATGTGGAACGTCACCTTGCTGGCGGGAAAGGAGCCGGAGCGGGTGCGGGAGGTGGAGCGGTACCACCTAGATATGGTTGGGCTTACCTCCACGCACAGCGCCGGTTCTGGAACCAAACTCCTAGAGAGGGGGCTGGACTCTCTACTTTGCCGGAGTTGCCCAGGGTGTGAGGCGCCAGGCGGGTGTGGGGATACTCACAAGTCCCCGGCTGAGCGCCGCTGTGTTGTGTGTGAACGAGAGGGTCGCCTCCATGCGATTACTAGTTACTAGATTACTTAATTACTCTGACTGCTGTGTGTGTTTATGCACCAAACAGCAGTTCAGTTTATCCTGCCTTCTTGGAGTCCTTGGAGGGCATCCTGGAAAGGGTGCCATCCGGGGACTCCATAGTTCTACTGGGGGACTTCAACGCACACGTGGGCAACGATGGAGAAACCTGGAGGGGGAGGATTGGGAGGAACGGCCTGCCCAATCTGAACCAAAGTGGTGCTTTGTTGTTGGACTTGCTAGTCATGGACTGGCCATAACAAAACACCATGTTCGAACATAAGGTGGCTTATAAGTGTACCTGGTACTGGGCCACCTTAGGCCAAAGATCAATGATCGACTTTGTTGTCCTATCAGTAGATCTGCGGCCGCATGTTTTGGACACTCAGGTAAAGAGAGGTGCAGAGCTGTCAACTGATCACCACCTGGTGGTGAGTTGGATCAGATGGCGGGGAAGGCTGCCGGACAGACCTGTTAAACCCAAGCGAGTAGTGAGGGTGAACTGGGAACGTCTGGTGGAAGCCCCTGTCCGGAGGGTCCTTAACTCCCACCTCCGGTAGAACTTCTCTTGTATCCCGGTTGAGGTTGGGGACATGGAGTCCGAGTGGGCCATGTTCAGAGCCTCCATTGCAGAGGCGGCGGCTAGGAGCTGTTGCCAGAAGGCTGCCGATGCCTGTCATGGCGGCAACCTAAGAACCCGCTGGTGGACACCAGCGGTGAAGGAAGCCGTCAGGCTGAAGAAGGAGGCCTTTCGGGCTTGGTTGGCCCAGGGGTCTCCCGAAACATCAGACGGGGAGGCCAGAAGAGCTGCAGCCTCAGCGGTTGCTGAAGCAAAAACCTGGGTGTGGGAGGAGTTCGGGGAGCCCATGGAGAAGGACTTTCGGTTGGCCTCAAAGAAGTTCTGGCAAACCGTTCAGCGACTCAGGAAGGGAAGCAGGGCTTAGCTCAGGCTGTACTCATTCGGGGAGGAGAACTGCTGACCCAGATTGAGGATGTTGTCGAGCAGTGGAAGGAACAATTTGAGGAACTCCTGAACCCGACCAACACGCCCTCTGGGGAAGAGGCAGAGTCCTAAGCCTCAGGGGGCTTCCGCCCTGGCCGTGGAACAGTGGACCAGCTCTTTACCCTTGCAGGGTTGTTGGGGGGGCATGGGAGTTTGCTAATCCAGTCTACATGTGCTTTGTGGACTTGGAGAAGGCTTATGACCTTGTCCCCCGGGAAATCCTGTGGGGGGTACTGCAGGAGTATGGGGTGCCGGTATGGCGTGCCATTTGGTCCCTGTACAAACAAAGTGAGAGCTGTGTCCGTGTTCTCGGCACAAAGTCAAGCACGTTCTCGGTGGGTGTTGGGCTCCGCCAAGGCTGCCCCTTGTCACCAATTCTGTTTGTGATTTTCATGGACAGAATTTCAAGGCGTAGCCGAGGTGAGGAGTGTGTCCTGTTTGGGGACCTCAGAATTGCATCCCTGCTCTTTTTCAGATGATGTAGTTCTGTTGGCTACATCAGACCGCGACGTCCAGCATGCACTGGGCCGGTTTGCAGCCGAGTGTGAGGCGGTCGGGATGAGAGTCAGTACCTAAAAGTCTGAGGCCATGGTTCACTGCCGGAAAACAGTTGAGTGCTCCCTCCGGGTTGGGAGTGAGTTGCTGCCTCAAGCGAAGGAGAAGTATCTCGGGGTCTTGTTCACAAGTGAGGGAAAAATGGAGCGGGAGATGGACAGATGGATTGGTCTGCAGTAATGCGGGCGCTGTACCGGTCTGTTGTGGTGAAGAAGGAGCTGAGCCGGAAGGCGAAGCTCTCGATTTACCGGTCCATCTACGTTCCAACCCTCACCGATGGTCACGAGCTGTGGGTAGTGACCGAAAGAACGAGATCGCAGATACAAGCGGATGAAATGAGTTTCCTCCGGAGGGTGGCTGGGCTCAGCCTTAGAGATAAGGTGAGGAGCTCAGACATCCAGAGGGAGCTCGGAGTAGAGCCGCTGCTCCTCCGCATCGAAAGGAGTCAGCTGAGGTGGTTCGGGCATCTGACCAGGACACCTCCCCAGGTGCCCCCCCTTAGAGGTCTTCCGAGCACGTCCGACTGGGCGGAGACCCCGGGGCAGACCCAGAACCCGCTGGAGGGATTATATATCTCATCTGGCCTGGGAATGCCTCGGGATCCCCCAGGAGGAACTAGAAAGCGGGGGAGAAGGGCACCTGGAGAGCCCTGCTTAGCCTGCTGCCTCCGCGACCCGGCCTTGGATAAGCGGAAGCGAATGGATGGATGGTGTGTGTGTGTGTCAATACATGTTTAATGCATTTGTGAAGTATTCTGCTTTTACTCAATATTTATTTGTAACAATTACTAATATTTTGAACATCATTTAAGAATCCTTCTGGGGCTGGGGTGGCCTGACTGGGACTACATTTCCCGGCTTGAATGATGTTCCCCGTTCAGCCCTAAATTGTACAATAGTTGGACACTTGAATGTCTGCTTGCAATTATGTTTCCTAGACTTCTGCTTTCATAGCTAGTTATTAATTAAGTTATTACTATAACCAATAATCATCCAATGCAGATGCAATTATGTAATATGATAAAGAGTACATATATTAATTTCGTCTTACCGGCCCTTTGAGGGCAACCATAACGCTGGTGTGGCCCAGGATGAAATTGAGTTTGACACCCCTGGTCTAGAATGTAGGATATAGTATATTAAAACTTAAAAGGGCCTAATTGGTCCAAATGTATTTTAATTACCAACAGTAATTTATTTTGCCAGCATATTGTAGGTAAAATTGGGGTTATGCACCTCTCAAAGAGTTTAATACTTGTTAGCACATTCTGCTGTTCCTTAGTGGGTCTCTAAGTCCACTATTGTGTTTGTTGTGCTGCTGTCCTCGTCTAAACCCAGCTCAGCCATGCTCCTATTAACAAGTGGTATTTAGTGTTTGAGATTAATGCAGTAGCCTAGTTTTTCACTGGAGAGCTGAACAGTGCAGGCTTAGACTTAGTGGTGTTTTCCACAGAGGCTCACGCAGGGCCAGCCAGACTTACTGGTCATATGAGCTTTTTTTTTACACAACCCCAAAAGACAAAACTATCTATGGACAGTTTTAAACATATTTGAATATCCACAGTTATTAATTAGATTCATATACACTGTTTTGCTTGTTATTATTACTAGATCTGACATTATTTCCCATGTTTTAGATATTTATTCTACATTCCACATATTTTGTCATTGTCCTTTAATGATTTAATAACATGACCCAAAAATTGCTAACCTAATTTGTTCTTTTCATGAATGTTTCCCATATGACACAGGAGTCATTACACAGTACGAAGTGTTCCTACGAGGGCCAATGGAAACGCAGAACCTCAGCAGCCCAGCCGATGGAAAGAGGGTGTTTATGAGTTCCGGCTGGCTAGAAACTGACCGTACCAGGGGGACCAATAGGAAGATGGCTCAGCCTCCAGAGAGCAGTGCCGTCATTACTGGTCTGCAGCCGTTTTCCACCTATCAGATGAGGGTTGCGAGCGGCAACACAGCAGGCCATGTAATGTCAGACTGGACCACTGCACGCACCCTGGATGGAGGTCTGCACACAGACACAAACACACACACACACACACACAGCCATGATGGTTCAGTTGATTGTAAAAATCTGACTTGAGATTAATCATCTCAAATCTGATAGCAGTCTGGCTCAAATCTAGGTGGATGGGGCATTTCAATTCCTTTTGGTTTGATATTGTTTCCACCAATCGTGTTGCTGGAGGTGGGGATCTGTATGCCCGTCAATTTCTTAGAAAGTGTCTGCGAAGGTTTCAAATCAACACTCAACTTGTAGACTGGCCACTGTATTATTACACGTATTGAAATCGACGTCTGAAAGCTTGATCCACTTGCGCAAATCTCTTCATTCCTCGACAAAACAGGAAACCATGTGTAACTCCGCCCACTCTCTGTCTCCCGCGCCAGCGCTTCTACTATAGCAAAGTAGGACCGCTGGATCCCATGAGAGTAGTGTCAATTGAATGCATTATTAGGTGCATTTAAGAATCCAACTCTTATTTTATATGTACTGTATTTAGATTACCGCATGCAGAATTGATTTAGACTTGTGTTGAAGGAGCAGGGAAGGAAAGGCAGCTCGTAGGAAGGGTCTGAACATAGGGCTTTGTGGAGGAGGGGTAAACTCATTAAGGTATTTGAATTCCAAAGAGATGATATGGCTCATTAGTACTAAATGATTGCCTCTAACATCACTCTTAGCGATCTGTCTCGTAACAAGCATGTGATAACACCGTATTCAACTCGTGTGTGTGTGTGTGTGTGTGTGTGTGTGCACGCGCATCTTTGCTCCAACATGTTTGTGTGACTGAAAGAATATGGCTATGGTGATAACTGCCGATGAATCACAGTTTTACAGCACATTTCACGGATAGACGCCAGCACCAGTAGAGCTGTAGAAGGTTCCCTAATACTCTGTTCTGTGATGGACATCATCACAGCCTCAGGAGTAGGATATGTACATCCCTATAGGCCTTGTAATATACATTTTATGATCCAACCATATTCTGGATAGCCACTTAGCTGCTATATATGGCTTGCATTTCCTTTGCCTCACATCTAGTGATAATATTACCGGACAGTATTATTATTAATGCAATTGGACTTTTATTGATATAACACGTAGTAGTGGTTTGTATCCATATGAACGTTCCCTAATTGTTTTTTGTGTGTGTGTGTGTGTTTGTGCATTTGTCCTGACAGCTCCAGAGTTTGTTTCCCCTCCAAAAGTGTCTGCCATGTCCTCATCCAGTCTGAGAGTGTCTTGGAACTCCACAGAAGGTCACGGGGTCATCGCCAGGGGAACGGTCACAGAATACCGGGTCAACATGGTCACGGAACAGAGCAACAATCCTAACGCCCCTCCTGTGTTAAGTCAGGTAAGAGAAACAGAACTGTATCTCCTCAACCACACGCATGTGCAAGCACGCACACGCGCACGCACACACACATACACACACACAAACACACACACACAAACTTTTAACCTGAATGTAGTATCCCCATAACCTTTCTCTCCCTCCGGGTTAAGAGATACCACATCTTTATAACAAGCTTAGCTCCTGAGTACAATACCTGTGCCTTAAAGAACCACATACACACACACACCCACACACACTGCCATAATGGAATTCACACAGTCACAAAAGCACACAGGATAGCTAACCCAAATGAGATTCTGTTATCTGCTCTTTAATGAGTTAATTAGACTGATAGGTGTGTGTGTGTGTGTGTGCGTGCGTGTGGGTGTGCGCGTGTGTGTGTGCATGTGCATATAGGAGTATGCCTGTCTGTCTGTCTGTATGCAAGCAGAGACCCTGTAATTGACAGAAAGCGAGGGTGAGAGACAGAGAGAGCTAATGAGAGGGAATATGATTTGGGCCAGCGTGAAGTGCAGTTTGTGCAGCAAACAGAACACTTCTCAGGATGTTCCTTCATCCTGACTGTGTTCTGTTCCTCAGGTTCTTCACCAGACCAACTCATCCTCTGAGACTACGCATGTCGTGGGGGGACTGAGGCCTTACCAGGTGTACAACTTCACCATGACTATGTGCACTAGCGCTGGCTGCATCACCAGCCAGCCAGCCTCAGGCCACACCCTACCAGCAGGTAAAACACACACACTCCTATATACATATATATCTATATATATATATATACAGTATATATATATATACAGTATATATACATTTGTTTTCCTTTATTTCTAAAACCTCTTCAAGATTCTTTTGTACATTTACATCCCTCTTCTAAAATAGACACACATTTACAACTGCTGCATGCATATTGAACAACTAACATACACACACACACACACACACACGCTCCATCTGTTTTCCTTGTGGCTCTCGTGTCTTCTCCGTTGTGTTTACCTCTCCAGGTGAGTAGACTGATGGTGTTTAAGCACAGAGCTTTCATCTATAAATACCTGCGGGAGTATAGAGTGTTCTGCCGTGGCTGCATCTGGTGACGACGCAGTAGCTTATACACCAGAATGACAATATAATGAAGTGTGCTTTTTATTGAAATAAGAATGACACTACATATTGTCATCTGTTGCTTTTATGTGAGCACATTCATCTCCTCGGTATCCGCTATAAACATATATACTGGATATATACATAAATATACAGTTTTTCTTCTCACTACATCTGTTATCTAGATGAAGGGAATTTTATTCCAGGAAATGCTAATTGTTCACAATGTTCTCAATCATATTTATTCTATTTAGAAACTTGGCACTATTACGGTATGAAGTCAGTTCCAAACTGCAATCTATCATAGTTGAAAAATATGAAGTTAGTAATATGATGATGGACATGTAATGATTAGAGAAGCAGAGGAGTGACTAGAGGAGGTGTGTGAAAACTGGGAAGTAATGGTGACACGGTGGTTAGCTTCTCTGGAGCCCAACCACTTCTGATCAATACACTGGAGCATTGTCCAAAGCTCAGGGATCAGCCATCCATATCTGTCAAGTGGTGTACCGCCAACCCGCTGGTTACCTCAGTGCACGCACATACATACACACACACACACACACACACACACACACACACACACACACAAGCCATTAGGGCTTAGACACTACAGACACTACACTCTACTCATGCACATTATTATGAGACAGTTTACCAGATTGAATATCAAGGAACATTAGGACAGGTTTGTGTTTGTGTTCGTGTGTGTGTGTGTGTACATGTGTGGATGTCATCCCTGTTGGTGGGATGTGTGTGTCTGTGTGTGTGTGTGTGTGTGCGTCTTTCCGGAGTCTATTGATCAAAGCGTAAAGTGAGTGGCTAATCAGAGACTGATGGTGATGTTTTATGTATCCTACATCCATAAAGACTTGTTCTACAAGACACACACACACTGTAACACCACTCAACAGAACAGGAAGTTTATTGATTTATGCTTAATTAGCCTCAGGGCCTCTTTTAGAAGTGAAATATGCTCGCTAAAGGATCACCATGCGCATGGGTGTGCATGTTTGTATGTATTTGAAAAGTGTGAACTTTAAAGCTCAATATTATAAATCCCATTCAAATAAAATAATAGGCTGGAAATGAATCATCTAAATAATACTAATATAATATTAAGATCATTTTATATGGTAACTGACCGTGTGTTTGTATCAATGTGGTGATTCGTTTCATTTGAACAAATTGAACTGGTTCCACTTTGCTGCAGGCTGCATCTGTTGCTTAGTGGCATGCTTTTGTTTGTGAAAGTAATCACTCACACCAGCAGTGGTAGACCAGCAAACCATCGTCGGTCAATATCCACAAAATAACCGTCCAAATGTTTACCAATATGTGTGGTCAACGGTCAGAATACCTCTACACAGATGTATGCAAGAGAGAGGGAGAGAGAAAGAGAACTAAATGGAGATTAAGAAAAGAGAGAGAGACCATGTGGGAGTGAGATAATACAAGAGATAGTCTGAGAGAGAGAGGAGGGAAGAGAGAGCATGTGTGAATGGAGCACTGAGAGTGTTCCAAATGACAGCACAGCTCCATTTCAATAGACTGGTCGCCTATCGATTGGAAGTAATTTATGGTTTGATGCACCGAGATGAGCTTCCAAGACAAGCTGTCCACTTCCCATTTAAGACCTCTATTAGAGCCCCCACTAAAGGTTCCGTGTGGGTGCGGATTTGTCGGTTTGTGTGTGTGTGTGTGTGCGTGTGCGTGTGCGTGTGTGTGTGCGTGCGTGTGTGGAAGAGAGAGATTTAATCTGCCAAGGCTGCAAACCATTTAAACAGCACCCACAGACACACACACACACACCACAGAGAAAAGCATTTAACTTAACACACTCCTCGTTTCCGCCCTCCTCTTCTCTCCTCCTCCTCCTCCTCCTTGTACTACATTATTACTTGCGTCGTGCTTCCTTGCTGATAAACGGAGTAATGAGTAAAATGATGGTACTATTTTACTATGTTACTAAATGTTTACACATATAATCTTACCTGCTCTAAATCCTGTGTTACTGTTTGATGTTCTGGTCAAACCCTACAAGAAACTGTGGTGCATGTATACTAATTGTACTATATCCATCATGTCTACTCACTGAATTTGTCAAATTAAATCACTGCCACAAAAAACCCACAAAAGGAACAAGTCATGTCCACACTATGCTTGTATTTGGCTTGTCATAATATACATTTAAACTTATAAATAAAGTTTAAGTTCCTGCTGTTATCAATGTTCCTGAGTTGTAAATACTAGACCTACTAATATGTATATTTTACTGTTATAACTAATCAGTGACCATATTCATGCACATAAATTCAAATGAAAACGAATTATGGACAACAAGCATGACAAAGTTGGTGTGCATATATAAGTGTTTTAGCAGTGAGCCCCTGTTCATCCCTCTATATACTCCTCTGCAGCCCCCTCAGGGTTGAACCCACTCAGACTCCGTCCCGTTAACGACACCGCCGTGCATGTCGAGTGGAGCCCTCCGGCACAACTCAATGGACCTCCACCCGTCTACCAGGTTTGAGCTAGCCAAGTGTAGGGTTCTAAACTGTCTTCATACTGTTACATGTTCATCATCATTACACATCGATAGAATGAATAGAAACCAATGGACCTGTGTGTGTCCCGCCCTCCCAGGTGGAACGGACTGACGTGTCACTCTCTGATCCAAGTGAGCCGGTCACGAGAGGAACTCGGTTCCCGGGCAGCAGCTACTACCTCTTCCCTGGCCAAACGCTTCCAGTGAACACAGATTACACAGGTTAGCACAGCGTTACACGTGTGGTCGTATATCTAGAAGCATGGGGGAGCTCATTTTGTCTATGCATGTGGCCCTTTATATTGTCAGTGTTCTTTATTTTTGGATCGTTACCTTACCGCTACATGGTCTAGCTTTTGCCAAGACAAGGCTGTAGATTAGTAAACGCGTCTTCCAAAGACTTCCCAATCATGGTAAAGGACAATTATCTGGCTGTTTACCGGCGTCATTAGGAGAGACGAGCTCCACAACCCAAACATGTTCTGCTTCATCTGAGAACATCACCCAGTCTGACGCTCGTAATTAATGACTGGCTGATAATCGTCTGCAGGACTCAGGCTCGCAAAGCGCTTTTAAGCTGGATCCCAAACGCAGGGGAGCCGATCTCTTTGTTGTTGTTGAAGCCGTAGCTTTATATACGGTTGTTGTCTTTCTATAGAGAGGACTGTCTTCAGTTCTCCTAAGACCAAGCTCCACCTCGTGGGTTCTCACAGATGTGTCGCCATGAACAGGGACAGTAGGCGGGCATTTCCTTCGATCAGGAAAAGATGCTTTCACTGCGCTTGGCTTCAGTGCCCTTCTATTATGGCTCAGTAGTAGTCCTCTTCAAATGTATATATGTATATATATATACGTATATACACATTTGAATGTAAAGTACAATGTTTCAGATGCACACGGAGCCTGGTAAAATGTGTAAGTTGAAAAAAGTGTAGGTTAACCTTGACTTTCCCAACTCCAGGCTTGCTGAGGTGAAGGTCAATAGGCTGTCCTTACCTAAGGTGTGTGTGTGTGTGATTGTGACTCACATCCACTCTGTGACTGTAGGATTATGAGCCTAAAAAGTGCCCTCTGTAAACAACCTTAATACAGCATCAGGCTTCTCCTTAAAGAAAACCCGCAGGAGTGAAGATCATTGATATTGAGAAAATGTCCACCTTCTGTGCTGCCGGAGATCCATAAAGAGGAACGTGTCACTCTGTCCTCTCTTTTTATCCCAATAAATATATGATGATTCCCTTCTATGGAGAGGAGTGCTCCACCTCGCCTCTTCTCCTTGATAAAGGGTAATGGATCAGACAATCACGTTTAGACCGGATCCATTCTGGAACCATCAATGTGTCGGCGGTCCTCAGAATTGGCCTTTTACAACCGTCAATACTAATAGCATCATCTACAGACAATTATTCCCATCGAAGTGCACGGAACAGGGAACAAATCAAAGGCAAATCGGATTATGAATGTAATGCAGTGTAATGCCCTCGGAGAGCTGATTGATCACAGAGGAGAGACTTGTCAATCGCTAATGTCTGATGGAAACCTTGTAACTCCGGCGATGGTGATTTCCGATATTCCCGCTTTTAATCAAAGCACGGGAGCATTGCCTATATGGTTCTGACTTGCTGTTATGAAACATTTTACCATTTCTCAATAGAACACCTGTCTCTAAAAAAAACCTGCGTGGATTTCGGTTAGGTTGTCATTTTGTTGAAGGTTTACCTCTGAGGGTGTCACTTAATAGAGTCCTTGATGGGCGGTCTATGAAAGACTAGGTCATATCTTTTTGTTGTGTGTGTCATAATG
Organism: Malacocephalus occidentalis; assembly: GCA_900312585.1. Taxonomy (NCBI): domain Eukaryota; kingdom Metazoa; phylum Chordata; class Actinopteri; order Gadiformes; family Macrouridae; genus Malacocephalus; species Malacocephalus occidentalis. The sequence goes on from OMOU01001101.1 coordinate 19,204, forward strand.
CCTGCAATGTGGTTTTCCTGAAGTGAGATATCTATGTCTAGTGGGGGTCAGTGTTTTTTTCATGGTAAATCCCAGATTAGAGCAAGATAGCTAGCCGTTTCAATATTCTAAATCAATGTTAGAATATGAAGGACCCAAGAAACCCATTTTCATAAATATGCTCCATTAGTCCACATGTCATTTCAATGTCTATTCTATCTGCTTAATCTTGGTTTAGATCAAAATAGCTTTTTTTTCATGTACAGACATCGTTTTGATATCATCTCTTGAGTGCTTGATTCCATAATTTATATTAGTCCACTCACCTGTGAATTAAGGGCACTTCCTCATGCTAAATTAATTTAGGGCACTTGAAGTCAATACTTTTTATGGTGTATCCTATTTAAAACCAGAGCTAGATTATTGCTCCAATCTTTTGCGAGTCCTGGTTTCCATAAAATAATTCAATATTAGCCCCATCAGCTCATCTGTAATAAAGTCTTGTCTGGCTTACTGTTTACCACTAAATTAGGGATGATCATCTATATGCTTCTTATTTAGGGTCCTCCTCACTTATTTGTCTTGTAAAAAATCAATGTTTAATGATAAAACATGATGATGATTGAAATGTACGCAATATTTGCTCTCACATGATTTGTAATGCTTCCGTATTGAGGCCTGACATGGGCTCATGTGTGGGAGGACCAGGCTAACCCAAATCATTTGCAGGACAACGTCGTGGTGTTGGTGTTTTACTGGCGGCCAAAATGTACTGGCTTAAATCCCCAATGTCTGCAGATATGGAGGCCATATGTGCTCTTTAAAGGTGCTATATGTCACACATATATGTACTGCACTAAATCATAAAATGACCATGCTATATCATCAAAGATGAAGGAAACAAGTGGAAATACTGGCTTCCCCAGGAACAATTTTCCCCTTTGAAATGTCTTTCCGGTCTGTGTGATTCACTATTCTCATTCTCACCATTCTCCCCAACATTGGACGTGTTGGCAGATATGAAACTAATTGGCACACAAACACGGCATGCAGCAGCCATGGAATCAAGCAAACAAACTGGATCAACATAAATTGTAACTGATTCTGTGTGACTCAAAAAAACAACAACTATAATAATAATTGAATAATGTTCAGTTGTCCTCAACCTGGCAACATGCATGAGACTTGAGTCTGGGGAGGAGGGGGCAGGCAGAGACAACTCTCTCCGATATTGTGAATTTGGGCTGCAGTACCCATTTTAAACACTCTGTGTCATTGTTACATTTAGCACCTTTAATGACCAGCATATGAATTCACTGTAAGTCACTTTGGATAAAGGCATCTGCTAAATGACTGAATCATAAATAGTAATGGAAGTTTCTCTTTGTTCCCAACTGAATGTAAAGAGTGTATGCAAACTGAATGTGAAGAGAACATAGAATTACACAAGAGGCTTCAATAAAGACTTAAGTCGTGTAATGAAAGATCTTTGTTAATTCACAGAGCTCGTCTACGGCGCTGCGTTGCAGCGGAACACCGCAGCGGTGAAGCAAGGAAGACGGAAATGTTAAATGATACACATTTTTTTTCCTTAATTAATTTGATTGATTGCCAAGCTTGGGCATTTGAGAGGAGAGGGGGATGGGAAGGGAGAAGTGTGTGAAGGGAAAGTTTGCGCAGACATCATTAGTTTTTCCCCATTTAAAGATTAATCAGAAGAGGCTGGGCTCTTTAATTCTGTCATTTGTATATTTAATGGGCTGCTGCAGAATCTATGAGCGTAATTAGCAGGCTGCCGCGCTCTCATTAATACGCCAGGCTCTGATTAATGCCTGCAGAGAGCTAACATGACTGGAGTGATTCAGGTTATGTTTTGTAGATGATTACACACAACCTCCACTGTTTATCCAGACAGAGGGGGGGAAACAATACTGGAGCATGGGAAATAATCATTCTTAGGAAAAAAGCACTCACAACTCTTAATGCTAATCTATATAGTAGTTATCCACATCATATTTTAATTACACTGGGGTTTTATGCTATACAGTTTGGAATGTACAGCAATGCCACCTTTATTTTAACATTTAGGTCTATGTAAGATGATCTTGGCTTGGTTTTGACTGGCTGTTCTTTGATTCATGCTACAGGTAATAGATTTGGTTGGAAAATACACGTTCTGTTTTAGACTTTGGACTTTGGAGCAATACTGTAAAATCAATCAAGATCAGTGCTTCATGTTAAAGTTGAAAATAACAATTTGCAATTTGTGAAAACAACATTCATATGTATGTTTCTATACATACATTTGATATCTTATGATGCATTTGTCATAGTTATTATGGGCTACTAGACTACTTAGAATACTTAGATTTATCACAAGGCATTTGTTAACGCTAATTATATGAAGCAACTATCTCTCCGGCTGTGAAGCAATGCAGACAGACACACACATGAGTCACAATGTGGTTCCTGTTGACATCACTTTTGTTGACATAGCTTTCAAATGGTGTCACAGAGTGAGGAGAGCAGATACATGGATGGCAGGAGAGATAGAGAGAGAGAGAGAGAGAGAGAGAGAGAGAGAGAGAGAGAGATGATTTAAGTGGGGACAGAAGGCAAAGAAAGAGGGGCATAAAGAGGTCAAGAAAGAGGAGAGGAAGGTTAAAAGCAGAGTTAAGGGAGGAGAAATCAAGACAGAGAGAGAGAGAGAGTGTGCGAGAGTGAGAAGGTCAGAGGGGATAATGTGATGTCAGGTATCTGTCGTGGGCTTCACTCATCTTCGTGCTGACAAGGTCATGAATGTAAATGGAACGCGGCTGCTGAATGTACAGAAGCACACACACTTGTAATGTAAAGAACATGCGTTGTGTTTTCCTTTGGTCACATGATCCACTCGTCATCCCACCCCTTCTACGGGAGCTGTGTTGTATTGCTGTGCAACAACACGTGACCCACATAGCTTTGGTTCACTTTTACATCAAAAGTGACACACAAAAAACCCTAATCATGGAGAGGATTTAGACGGAGGAACCAATGCATGTACAGTATAAAGCACTGGAGGTGTCTCAGCAGGACACTGAATGCTTGGAAAATGTCAGTTCACTAGCAGCTATACTGCACATTGACATTACAGTGTAATGTTGAAAAAACTAAATATTGTTATTTTTACTTCCCAGAAATTCCACTTTTGTCAATGAAATTAAAATAGAATAATAAATCATTTCTAGTTTTTCGCGTATTACTGTGACATTACCTCACCGGCTAGCAGAGTGGTCTTGGTAATGCCTCGTTCAAATCAATCAAATGGAGCCCGCTCAACAGCAGCTCCCTAGCGGACCAGACCTGTTAACAGCTGCTGAGCGAGAACACTTTTTTCTGGTTAGTTTAACATTGTGGCTTCAAAACCTATTCTATTATGGGATGTATCAATACTGAACCAATCAATCAAGCCAAGAGGTAAAAGACATTGTGTAGGAGAGTGGGAATCTTCCTGCTCTATCTAATCTGGTCATTCTCCCATTAAGTGGATCCACCCAGGCTAATTATTTTACTGGCGCCACTCCCCGACAGTGCCACGACTACCTCCGTTAAACTCCTCACATCTTCCCACACTTCTGCTCCCCGAAGGGCCACAGTGAGGCAGAGCTTAGAAACCACTCCAACTGGCGTGCACACACACACACACACACACACACACACACACACTCTACACACACACTACACATGCACTCTTGTCTGAATGTGGATCTAGTAGTGGATTAAGATCCAATCCTTAATCCAGAGTAACATGGTCTGGCATCACGTTGGTGGAATTCTTAGCTTTGGGTGCGTGTGGAGGTGTGGGGGTGTTGACTCACCAGACATCAACCACTTTCCCACATTCAACCTTCACCACGGATTCACACAGCGAGGCCAGTGGTTCTGATTTATGATACACGTTTACCAATACAATGCATACGTTACACCCAGGGTATTGGGTGATTTGTTGTGAATCACTCTATTTAGTCACCGTCAATTTAAGTGACTGGTGTAATAAAAGAGAAGATGGGGTTTTTTGTTTTTTTTTTAAACCTAGAACCATTTGGCTAACCATGACTAGACTTAATTCCCCTTCCACTCTACTTTTCTCTCTATATATATGTAATATTAAACTATGTTTATGTTTTCTTGTTCTCTTTTGTTCTCTGTCCACCAGGTATCCAGTTGAGTTTCAGGAGCCGGTCTCCAGACGGCCTCTTGCTCTGTGCGTTCTCTCCTGGAGGTCAAGAGGAGTTCCTGGCTCTGCAGATCCAAAATGGACGCCCATATTTCCTGTTTGACCCTCAGGTTGGAAATGAAGTTCATCAGTCCACACAATATGATGTTTTCAGAATGTACAAATAACACAGAGAATGACCCGTATTGTTGCTTTAAAGATTAGTATAGTCAGGTTTTACAAATGCATTGGGAAAAAACCCCAAGATTTCAACATTTATTGCAGTTTGGTGCTTCAATGAATGTGTCTAGAGAATTAGAAAATGATAGTCCAAAAAAGTAACTGAATGCATATGCACTTGGCAAGCATCCAATCAGAATTCAACACTTTGACAAAATAAGTTTCTAGTCAAACACAATCTGGTTAAAAAGCTTGCTTTTCCACAACTTTTGCAACTCTTTCCGTTCACGCTGTCCCTGGTCTCGCTCTCTCTCCTTCCTCGAACTCAATGTCTCTCTCCCTCCTCCTCCTCCTCCTCCTCTCTCCGACTCTCTCTCATTTAATAAATGTGATCTGCAGCCCCTCATTGCTTGCACCCAGGGAGAGAGGGGGATAGAACTTTGAAAGTGTGTCAACGTTTGAATTGGACTGCAATTAACTCATTCCCTGCAGTCACCATGCGTGAATACCAATTGCAAGCTAATTAAGCACCCTGTGCACGCACACACACACACACACACACATACACACATACACCAAATTCCCACATACAAGCAAGGGGGTTAAAGAGTGAACATCCTCAGTGATGAAAGCGATAATGGGAGATGATTAGCGCCTATACTTCATCACACCATGAGAATGTCCGCTCACACACACACACACACACACACACACACATATATGTGTCCATAGTTTCCCGCCGCTCCGCACCGCTGTTGAGTATCCAGAGCAGGTCCTTGTCGGTTGGTTCGGATGGGCTTGAGGGTCGGGGGTTAACAATGGCCTATACCTCCATGTTGGCCTATGGGTGTGGGTGTGGAAGGATGCTTCCTTCCTTCTTTTTAAAAGTACATGTGCATATTCAGAATCCTTCCTTTGCTTCCTTTGTTTAGGCTCCTTTGTAGTGATTAACTGTCGGAGTGTCACGGTTTATTACTCCTCCACTAGATACACATAACTGGGTCCATTAGTTGCCCTGTTAGCCTGTTGAGCTCGCCTAATGGGATTACCAATGCAAGGCACCTCATTTAGTGCCTCGCAGGAAACCAGTATGCTCAGAAAATGTGCATAATTCACCATCCAGACATATCGTTACGGGCACGCTGGAGGTAGTACACACAGCTCTGTGCTCTTGCTGTATTAGTGTAGAAGTGTTGCTTTAATATGAGTAGATGTGTCTCCACTCATACAGTCTTGCTATCTTTTAGAAACACACACGTACGCACACACATACACAAACGCACACACACACACACACACACACACTCACACGCTTTTCCCATTTAACTTTGATCTGTGGAAAATGTGGAATGTGTGTGTGAGAGAGAACACACGGGCCTATTTAAGTGAGAACTCGAATTGAAGCTCAGTGCTGCCAGCTCTAGTCCAAGCCACACACACCATACTGACAAAGTGTGTGGGTGTGTGTGTTTTTATCGGATTGTGGGGGGGAGACTCCTAAGCCTAAGGTTAGAGACAGAGACCCCTCCCTGGTCTTTGTGTTAAGTAGAGCTGTCTAAAGATGTCAGTAGCTGATGTACTCTGGCATTCATACATTTCATTTATTTATCTCATTATGAAATCGTCATCACCCTGTGTGTGTTTGTGTGTGTGTGTGTGTGTGTGTTTTTTGTCTGTGTGTTTGTGTCTGTGTGTGTGTCCATAGTCTTTCTCTTAGAGCAGTAATCTTTGCATTCTTGTTAAAAGCTGATAAAAACAATGGTGTCATATATAATGCAGAGCAGCCTGTTACCTCACTGTACTATTTTCACAGTACTATTTTCATTTGTTGTTATTTTCATTTTCGTTATGTGTTTGTGTGTGTATGTGTGTGTGTCTGTGGCAGCATGTCCCATATAACATCAGATGGTAATTTGTATCTAATAATGAGTGAAAACAAAACGTGTGTGTGTGTGGGTGTGCATGCAGGATTCTGTAGTAGCGGTGGGTGTGCAGGATGACGGGTACCGTCGCTACGACGATGGAGAGTGGCACATCCTCACGGCAACAAGGCATGGGGCCGTGGGAACAATCATTGTTGATCATCAATACCAAGGTAGACCCATATTTACACTCGCTGTGTGTGTGTGTGTGTGTGTGTGCGTGTGTGTGTTTGCATGTGCATGTGTATGTACGTGTGTGTCCATATAAACCTCTAGCTCCATACAGAGGCATTAGGCAGGTTCTGCCTGATGAGGATAATGAGACTTGCTCACACACATGCATGCACGCACACACACACACACACACATTCTATTTTCTTCATTAATGTTACCCAACGTATTTTCCCCCAACTGTCTCACATCCTAGTCACCTCTGTGCAATCCTGTCTAGGCACTGTATCCTTCAGAGTATCTCGCCTTATATTTTTCTCTCTCCCACACACACACATACACACACACCCCACATACATACACACTTACACATTCACACACACACACATACACACACAGTCTGTGTCTCTGACTGACATGGTTGTTCCTCCACCCGTCTGGTCCAGGGAGAGCGGGAGCCTCCAGCCTGAGCAGCATCATAGGAGAGAACACAGGCTTGTATGTTGGAGGTCTGCCAACCGACTTCACCGTCATAAGACAGCATTTAGGTAAGCCTTGTTCCGCCACTCAACCAGCCCCTCGTGGACATGAAGCATGCAAACCAGTGGTAATCACATGCGTAACAGTGTTAACTCGGTCTACTAGCGTTGACTGCTCGTCTGTGATTGGTTCTGTTCCATAATTAAAAACAAAAAAGAAGCAACTGGCCACTTAGTGAGAACATTAGTGAGAAACAGTGAGAATCTTAATGGGAAAGTGACATTTTTACTGTATTAATCATTTGTCTTTCTTATTAGACGTAAACATATTATCACGCTACTCGCAATATTGCACAATGCATTCTGACTTCAATCCTTAAATCCTGGCTTGAATCACATTCCTACCTTTTATCTCGGACATACAAACTTGGAAAAACTTCACAATAAAGATAATAATAGCACACTTTATTTATGTAGCACCTTTCAAAGCTAAGTGACAACGCACTTCCCAAGAGGACACATTCAAGCATAAGCATCTTTGCCTCCTTTGTTGCATAGGAGACACTCAACTGGTGCGAAAGGGATTCTCCGGTTGCCTTAGAGACGTCAAGCTGAAGCATGCGGCCGGCCCCTCGGGAGAATGGAAGGCTCTTGATTGGTCGACGGCAATGGAGAAGGTGGCGGCCTACGAGAGCTGGGAGGGGTGTCCCGTGGACTCTGAAGAGGGCGCTCACTTCCTGGGTCATGGTGCGAAGCATCTTCAGCATGACAGCATGTCGAACTCTAGCTACTTCTGTTGTTAGAAACTAAACTGGGGCCTCCTCTGTATGGCTGTCTTTACATTGAGTTGTTGTTTTACAATTGTTGTGTCCAATCCCCTTGCGTACACATTGCATACACAATGTATTCTTTTACCAACCAATTTCATTCTGTAAATGATGAGGCGGCAGCTATGTCAGAGAACATTGGATGGGATATGTAAAGGTTGTGTCGGTCTGTGTTGTTTCAGGGTACCTGGAGCTAGATAGCAGCATCTTCAGTGGAGGGAGAAACTTTGACATCACCATGGAGTTCAGAACAGATCAGCTCAACGCTATCCTGCTCTTCACATACAGCAACGACTCAGACGATTTCATGCTGGTATATTGTGCTTTCACACTCACACACATGCGCGCACACACACACACACACACACACAAAGTAATGTCTACAGTGCATCCGGAAAGTATTCACAGCGCTTCACTTTTTCCACATTTAGTTATGTTACAGCCTTATTCCAAAATTGATGACATTAATTTTCTTCCTCAAAATTCTACACACAATACCCCATAATGACAACTTTAAAAAATGTATTAAAAATAAAAAACTAAGAAATCACATGTACATGTACAAGTATTCACAGCCTTTGCCATGAAGCTCCTGTTTCCACTGAGCATGATGCATCCTGTTTCCACTCATGCTTGAGATGTTTCTACAGCTTAATTGGAGTCCACCTGTGGTAAATTCAGTTGATTGGAAATTATGTGGAAAGGCACACACCTGTCCAGCCTGCCTGGAGTTTGCCAAAATGCACCTGAAGGACTCTCAGACCATGGGAAACAACATTCTCTGGTCTGATGAGACCAAAATTGAACTCTTTGGCGTGAATGCCAGGCGTCATGTTTGGAGGACACCAGGCACCGCTCATCACCAGGCCAATACCATCCCTTCAGTGAAGCATGGTGGTGGCAGCATCATGCGGTGGGGATGTTTTTCAGCAGCAGGAACTGGGAGACTAGTCAGGATAGTGGGAAAGATGAAAGCAGCAATGTACAGAGACATCCTGGATGAAAACCTGCTCCAGAGCGCTCTTGACCTCAGACTGGGGCGACTGTTCATCTTTCAGCAGGACAACGACCCTAAGCACACAGCCAAGATATCAAAGGAGTGGCTTCAGGACAACTCTGTGAATGTCCTTGAGTGGCCCAGCCAGAGCCCAGACTTGAACCCGATTGAACATCTCTGGAGAGATCTGAAAATGGCTGTGCATCGACGCTTCCCATCCAACCTGATGGAGCTTGAGAGGTGCTGCAAAGAGGAATGGGTGAAACTGCCCAAAGATAGGTGTGCCAAGCTTGTGGCATCATATTCAAAAAGACTTGAGGCTGTAATTGCTGCCAAAGGTGCATCAACAAAGTATTGAGCAA
>OMOU01001131.1:3693-23449 GCA_900312585.1 Malacocephalus occidentalis
GTTCGCCAATTTGCCGGAAAAAGTTGTGAGTCATGACACGTAGACAATGCGTTTGAGAACAGCTCGCCGTAACTGAAGCGAGAGCGGGGAGAGAGGAAAGGAAACTGATTAACCACTTGTGAATACACCCACATCCAACAACAGTGGTTCTGAAATGCACAGAATGTAGCCCTACATGTGTATTATATTGGATAGTTGTTGTATATTGCATCGACTTCATCCTCGGCTCATTCATATGGGCAGAAAAAAAAGAATAATTTAATAAAAAGAATCCACCCCAAAACATTTCCTCCACATAAACCATGTTCCCTCTTTAATACATCATAAATTATTTTGCAATAAATGTCACCACGTTTCTATAAGTTAGTCAATAATTTCTTAAAATCATCATTCATATCATTATATCAGTGATTAGATCTCAGAACTGCAAGCAGCGCCAATAGAGGCTCATTTGGGGCCCTATGTCCTACTCTGCAGCACTGGTCTCTAAAATTAGGAATTGTCTTGAATTAGTCCGCACGTTCAGACTACTACTGGCAGTCAGTGACGGTGACTAACGCGGAAGCCGCAGAATTCCCAATTGAAATGACTAAAATTAGAATAAAAAATAGTTATGAAGCAGCTTGGCCCTGACACACCAGATGTTGTCATTGCGCGACAAACGAAGGACAAGGGGAAAATAAACGGAACCCTTTTTCCCCGGACATGGTACCAGAACAAATCAAGGCTATCTGGCTGCTCAAAAAGAAAGTTTTCTGTCTTCCGTGGCGACGGTTTCGGTCAGCGAATACTCAAGATTCAGCAGACCTCACTTAAATGAACTGATGTCGTTCACAACCACGATGAGACACTAGGTGGCGCCAGAGAATCCTAATAGTGCGCCACTGTCGGGACAGCAATATTTTGCTATGGCAGTGTTTCATAGAACCGTTCATATAAGCTATACGGTACGTATCATTTTCCCCATTGCACAACTGTTCAGTTGGATTACTTCACCAAAATGCCCGACCTTGTAGCGCCTTTAGCCAAAAAGTTATTAAATTATTATTAAATCGCCTCACATTCAGCCATTAATTCGGGCACATTACTCTTGGCTGAGTGTCGGTGTGTGAGCGGTGTGGTGTGGCGTACGAGACCGTCTGCAGACGATGCACAAAGGTGTGATCCCACTGACGCACACTCCTCTCACTCACTCACTCACTCGCACACACACACGGACACGGTGGAATACATCATGACATATTTATTTCTCTTTTTGGCTCAGAAAAAAAATATATAACAGACCAATATATTTCAACAAATGCATGTCGACACAGCGTCCACTGACTCTGATTCCCGTCACGTTGGAGACTGGAACAATCCTCATCTTCCAGAGGGTTCCGTTAATCATGGCTGTCCACCCAGCACAAATGATGATAACAATTAAATGGTCATAAAATCCATCGAGTGTAACAATAAAACTATGTTTGGTGATTGTTTTTAACACAGCTATGGAGCGATGTCAGCAGAGCAACAAAACAAAACGACTGATGGGAGAACTCAATGCCTACCAACTGTAGTGTTTTTCATTGTTCTTCTCCATTGACCTTTGTTGGACACCTTGATTGATTACATGTTTTTTTAATTGTAATTGCAGGCAACTCATTAACAGGTAATTACAGGTGAACCCGTTGAGTTTCTCATCTTCAAGTTTCAAGGCACGGTGATAGTCGCAGTCGAGGACATCTTTATAGATGTATGTCAATATGTGTCCACTATCTTTGTTTGTCTGTTGTTCTCCCCTGTCACCTTATCAACAGTTGGCAGAAAAACAAACGACAACAAATGACTCGGAGTTAACAGTGAGCGATGCGTCCTCTTGGACCACACTGCTCTAGCCCTTCGCAAATCACCTCGCGTCTGGGAGACGGCGCCCGCCTCCAGACGTGGAGGGGAGGTCGCACAGAGGTCACGGAGTGCATCCGCCGCCGTTAGTCAGTGTTGTGTATTAGACCAGGGGTGTCAAACATGCGGCCCGGGGGCCGGATGCGGCCCGCAAGCTGAATGGCTGTTGAATGTGGGGATGGGGGGCCGTGTCATAATGAGGTTCTCATTTAGGCCTACAACACTATCCCACCTAATTAAAGTACGCCACACACCAACACACACACAGGGACAATTCCCATGCACACAAACACACACACACACACACAGGGACAATTCCCATGCACACAAACACACACACACACACACACACACACATGCGCTCTACCCAAAAGCTAGCTTAGCCTTCATGAAGAGACACAATCAGCCACAACATCTACAGAACCTCCCTGTGGATCGGCCGTATGTTTTGATGGACAGACAATGGACCCGCCCCCTCGTCGAGCACACAGGAACAAATATCTGAGGTTTCGAGTCCCAGCGGCCTTGGACTTGGTCACTTAACTTGCATAGTCACACACACACGGCAGGGTCAGTGTGACTACTGTGATGCTGATCATGTGACCATGTGTCTTGGATCATCGACAGCGTCACTGTGGAAGGGAACATTGTGTGGGTGGGTGTGTGTGTGTCTGTGTGTGTGTGTCTGTGTGTGTGTGTGTGTGTGTCTGTGTGTGTGTGTCTGACTCGATGCTGCTAACCCATTATTTCAACATGTTTGATTCAAGCAGGCAGCAGTTGATGCCCTGCATGTCTACACAAACACACGAACGCACACACAAGAATACAAAGATATACTGACCAATTCTGAATGGATGGACCTTTTTGGGGGACAAATAGTATTCTGTACAACTGCAACAATCACTTACACACGGTACACGTTGAACAAAGTGTTCACTAAACAAGACTTCTCTTCTTTCTATCTTATCAAAATGTACTGTACATTGTATGTATTCATCCTAAAAGTATTTCACGTTTTTTGTAAAACTGCCTCGTTTTGGAGGATGTTTTGAATGTACAACTTGTCTTTCTATGCCCAGGCGATCAATAGGGAATGGGGAGGAGGGGGAGGCTATGTCTATGAGGCTATGTCTATGAGGCTATGTCTATGAGGCTATGTCGATACGTCTCTCTTTAGCCTGACAACTGAATCAATAACTCTGGATCCAGCATGTCAGTTTTAAAGAGTATGAAAATCAATACAGATCCTCCCCTTGAAAGCACACAATCTGCATCAATAAATAAGACCCCATGTAAACTCACTTCAACTCCATTGATTATTTATGTCTGAATAACTGAGGCCACTGCCAAATTCATCTCTCTTCCGAACTTATAACAGGGCTTATAACACGGATTCTTGGCCATCGCTGGCAGGTTACTGTACTGCACGGTATTTCTGCTGATTGAACTGTCTTGCTGACAGACAGTGTGTCCGGCCATCTGCGCCATGCAGAAAGCATCTTCTCAGTGCTAAGCATACAATGAGTGTCGTCTTCACAATTTTGCGTCAGGAACAAGTGGTCTTTGGTTCCGGTCCATGCATGCACTCAGTGCCCACTGACTGGGCTTTTCATCATTACGTGTAGTCACTGTCGATTCACTACCAAGGGGGTGCACTTCTAGAGAGCAGGTCAGGACAGGGTCAACAGCACTTTGGACTGCTGCGTTGCCTCTGAGTGACACTGCTACCGTTGCTCGGTTGTTGGGGTTCAGTTTCAGTTTAGCTAAGGCTGATTTGCAGTTCAAAGTACCTCCAGGTAGACGACATTTAGAGGACTGCAAATGTTGTACAACCTTCTAGCCCGTGAAAAAAATTGTTATTCGCAAGAATAATACACATCAGATTTCTTATTTCAATATCGATTGGAAACAATTACATCTTCCACTTGTATTCCCCATTGGACCACGAGGGCAAAGCGTTCCTTCAGTGACATTGGAAACCCTCGTAAAACGCCTGTGCCCTTTTCCATCTCCACCTCCCGTAATCTTCTGCATCATCAGATGGCGGTCTGCAGCTCCCCATTGAGGAGCGCGGCATTGTGGGTCTCCAGGTTGGCGTGGTTGACCATGATGTCGTGCACCATCCGGCTACGGTCCGCCCGGCTGTCGCTACGCTCCATCTCGTCCAGACCCGCCACCTTCTTCAGGCACAGGACGTTCTGGAAGCTCTTCTTGAAGTTGTCCGACAGGAAGGCGTAGAGGATGGGGTTGGCGCAGCTGTTGGCGTAGCCCAGCACCACCACAAAGTCGAAGGTGCTCTTCAGTGCTGGGGTGGGCATGATGACACTGGTGGCGGAGGTGACGTTGAAAACGTAGAAGGGCAGCCAGCAGAGGACAAAGACCGCCACCACAATGGACACCATTCGCGTCACCTTCCGCTCGGAGCGCTTGCGCTTGCTGGAGCCCACCCGCATACCAGATGACTTCACCTGATGAAATGGAAACGATGAACAGCGACAGAGCTCCAGGGGTTAAAATGACTACCCATGCTATCTACGCTGTCTGCCCTAATGGCTAAGTCGGCCGATCTTGAAATGTGAGCTTGCAGGGCAATGCTTACATTGCTTGGTCAATGTCAAAAATGGTTTCGTGAAAACAACCGTGAAACGGGGTCACAGCAAGGTCCTTACCTTGACGATGATGAGCAGGTAACACAGGCAGATGACCACCAGGGGAAGAAAGAAACCGATGAAGAATGTGTAGAACATGAAGGTCTTGTAGTAGACCTCCTGGGGCTCCGGCCACACGATCCCACACACGGGCACGTTGTCCAAGCCGCTGAAGATCATGGTGGGCAGGTTGACCAGCAGCGACACCCCCCACACGGTCAGGTTTATGAGCTTGGCGATGCGGGGTTTCCGCCATTTGGTGGATTTGATGGGGTGGACCACAGCGAGGTACCGGTCAATGCTCATTACCGTGAGACAGAAGATGCTGGTGAACTGATTTAAGGCATCTGAGAGAGAGAGAGAGAGAGAGAGAGAGAGAGAGAGAGAGAGAGAGAGAGAGATGTAGGTGGTGTGGACTGCAGGCAACAATAGAAACCACAAATAGAGGAGGCAACTACTCATCTGTTGAGAATCTATAAATGTAGACAGACACAGACAAGCCAACGACATCAGATAGTCTGACACTAGAGACCTGGTTATAACATTCAACACACAGCACACTCAAATATACATCTTCTGTGGTGAAAAACACATTTTGGGTGACTTTAGTGTGCCACACGAACGACCACAACATCAACATCAACATTGACGTGGAAGAAGCCCATTGTTTCCTGCTTCGGACTCACCCACGGTCATGATGGCCCTGCACAGCGCCTCACCGAAGGGCCAGTGGACCAGGGCTAGCTGCATGGAAATGAAGGGCAGGCTCATCATGCACAGCACGTCGGCCACCGCCAGGTTCAAGATGTAGATGTTGGTGACCGTCTTCATCTTGGCGTAACGCAGGATCACATAGATGACCAGCGCGTTGCCGCACAGGCCCACGGCGCACACCACAAAGTAGATGAAGGTGATGACCACAGAGCTGGTCTTGTCCTGGTGGCTGTCCCTCCGGTCCGAGATGTTCAGGAGGTCCAGGTCTGAGACGTTCCACACCAGGGGCTCCGGAATGGAGAAGTTGGGGGGGTTGGGGGGCAGCGCCGGCCACGGATCAATGGACATTTTGATAGTCGGCCGACTACTTCGGCGTTGTTGTTGTTGACGAACAGGAGCTCTGAAAGCTAGCGACGGTGTGCCGGAGAGGCGAGACAATCTCGGTTTTGTGCCAGCGTTGTGAGTGATTTAAAGCTAGGGCATGATCCCTTGACGTTATGTCTTACGCTAATTGTGAAGTTCATCAAGTTGTTTCGGACACATTGATTGATTCCCGAGAACAGGGCTGTGTCGTGGATGTAAGATGAGGCGAAGGGCAACTGGGGATTGTAGGTGGTCAGAGGTGGACGTTTGGTCTGGCTACCTGGTGCCTGGGCATGGAAAGGGGGGGTATGGTGGTCCCAGGTGGGGGTATTCTTGAAGGGGTAGAGTGAAGTAAGTGCCTCAGTGCATCACATCCTACCTCGGTACAGAGAAAACTAGACAGAAAAAGAGAGAGCTGTAGAGACAGAAAACGGAGAGGAATAACAAGGGAAACAAGATGTGTACATTATATGTGTATACACACACACATATAGACACAGTATATGTGATCATCTCTACATACAAACACGCATACACAGATCGGAATGGATGTCCAACTCCATTCAAAAACCATAGCAACAAGTGGGAGATTGCGGACAATGTTTTGTACATTAACTGCAGCATAGAGCACACCTCAGGTCCTGTGCTCCCCATCTGTCTCACCCCCCATCTGTCTCACCCCCATCCCTCCATTCTCTCTGGATTCCTTGCTCTCCTCACCTCATCCTTATATTGTGACACACACACAATTTATGTGTGTGTGTGTGCGTGTGTGCATGCATGCGCACATATGTGTGTGGGTAAGGGCATGAATGACTATTCGATGAGTGTGTGTCTGTGTGTATGCACATATGTGTGGGTGTGAATGGCAATGACAATATACGATGTGTGTGTGTGCGTGCAGGTGTGTGCATGCAGGGCTGCTGCTGCTGCTGCTGGTGGTGGATAAGGGTTCTGTTTATGTTTATTCAATTGATCCATGGAGCAAACAGCGATGAACCTGCAGGCGGCCACAGCTGAAATGGCCTCCGTGACAGCTGGTCCGTCGGCCCCCCGGCCTGCGCGGCCACGCGCTCTAGCTCTACCAGATCTAATTATTTCAGTGGCACCTTCGCCCGGATCGCGACTCAACTGAACTGCGCAGACTCCAGAAATGTGAGAGTGAGTGTGTGTGCAGGTGTTGAGCGAGAGAGATGGAGAGGGTGAGAGAGAGAGAGGATAAAGAGAGAAGGATAGAGAGAGAGGGGGAGAGAGAGAGGAGATAGAGAGAGAGAGACGTTGAGTACGCGCGTCCATGTGGTCAATATTTGTCACAATAATGTGCAGTTCGGCGGGTTCGTGCGCGTCGGAGAGCAGTGCGTTTTTTTTGTTAACTAAAAATATGCGACGTTTCTCAATGGGAGGGCGGGCTAATTAAACTGCTAATTAGGCGACTTAATATAATGATTACTCTTTCATCTGCGCTGTTACATTAAGTTTTACATCCATTACGCAATAGGCAGGCTATATTTAAACACGAAGTAACCCTCTTTGCCACTTTGCTTTCTTTTTCTAATTACATATATGACAGTCAGTTCATATTTGGTCTACAGTTTATGACGAATCATTTCGGGGAAAAAATCTACCCAGGCTACCCAAATGGGTTTAACGTCAGAATAATCAGAATTGAAATTAATCAGTAGAAATAAGTGCCATTAAAAAGTGAAATGAAAGAGGGATCCCTTATCATATCATTTCCTACCTTGGGGTCCAGAGCGCCGGAGATCAGATGTATTCTTATTGTTCTTATTCTTATAAATTCACACTCTTCCAATAAGAAGTGTCAGTCTAACGGGTCGCCCATGGCGACGTGTAGCCTCCTCGCAACTGTTAGTTGTTGTTGTTGTTGTTGTTTTAAAACGACAAACAAACAACAAACAAAAAAGCAGTTTCAGCCCAGCGTTGGCTGCCTCGACACTGACGGTGGTCGCAGAATCATAGCGGCGTCAGGCGTCCGACGGTGAATAGCCGCCGGCTGCAGGCACTAGGGGAGAGATGCTATAGAGGGAGAGAGAGAGAGGGAGAGATGGGGAGGGAGATAGAGAGGGAGAGATGGGGAGGGAGAGAGAGAGAGGGAGAGAGAGAGAGAGAAAGATGGGGAGGGAGCGAGGGAGAGGGAGAATTACATGGAGAGAGACATTATTATACCAGAGAGAGATAGACTTCGAGAGAGAGAGACAGAGAGAGAGAGAATTACCATGCAGGATCGAACGTTATTTCAGAGAGAGTCCAGCGGGATGCCGACAATTGTACAATTATTCTATCGATCTAGTCATCAGTCTTTCTCTGGACTTGAGATGGACGGTCAGCCACACCAGGTGGCCTATGGCTCCTGGGCAGGTTCTTTCCAGTGGAGACCCAGTCCATGTAACGCGCGTCTACAGACCCCCGCCCCCAGCAACGTGATTGGTCGAAATTAATTTGAAGCAAAGGAAAAAGATTTGCTTGTCTGAGTCAAGATTCAAGAACTTTATTTGTAACATACAAATACAGGATATGCAAAAAAAACTGTAGATAACTTGAATTGGAGGGATCGCAATCAGTGAAAAAATGTATATAAGGCAGAATTTTTAAAAAGTCTGAAGAAATATAGAATGAAAAAATAAGGTCAGTACAAACCATGTCTGTCTGCATGTATGTATGTATGTATGTCATATGTAAGTCATAAGCATGTCATAAGCATGTGTGCAGCTGTGCCCTGGTGAGGTCAGTGTTCACAGTCCTGATGGCCTGCAGAAAGAAACTGTTTTAGTTTACTCTCTCTGTTCTTACATCGTGACAGCGGACTCACTTGCCTGAAGTCAACCTCTGAGCTACACGCAGAAGTTTTCACAATGGATGTTGATTATATACTCAACAAACCCGGCTAACAAAGTCACTGACCATCTCTGGAAGATGTCTAGTGAAGAATATTTTCAAGTCAAACATAAAAAAAACCCACGTTTTGTTCTTTCTGGTGGAGTTGGGATGAAAGGATTCACGCACACACACACTCACACTCACACACACACACGTCGTCGTCCACTGCTGGCCTTGCGCCCGGAGGCAGAGTTGGTCAACAACACTCCAATTAGCCTTCAACTCTCCCGTGGAAAGGTCTAGCTCAGCGATAAGGGCAACTTAAAACATAGAGATCATCAACACAGACACATGCACACACACACATACACATGCACACACACACACTTACACACACACACATATGCAGGCACTCACACATGTATACACATGCACGCACGCACGCACACACATGTGCATACTTCAGCATGAATTCCAACGGTACCGTTGATGACACTGTCACATTTTTCCCTGCCACAATGCCACATGAATCGGCTTGGTTCAAGGCTCCTCCAAGGACACAGTCAGGTTTGTGGTGAAAAGTCAGCTTTATTGCAAAGTATGATGAAAATGGCAGACAGAGCAGATGGTAAAATGGCAGCATGCTAGCACCCTTCCTGAGTGTATGTGGTGACGGCTGACTTAACCTGTGGTGCGCTGATTAGCACTGATTAGCCAACGCACCACAGACATGGTGTGACTCTAACTGGGCCCACTGAGCCCAATTTAGCCAGCCACGAAACACACAAACTCCCACAGATGTGGGAGTGTCGTTTAATATCAGTGGAACTGTTGGTTTCCTTCCCTCCTCTGACACCTACATCGCAACATGCATCTATAAATGCCTGCCCGGCATCAGCAAATGGACGACCTGAAGCTTCTCTTCATGCCGGGGAAAGATTGCCCTCAGATGGATCTACTACTGCAAGGAACCATGGCATGGCACTGGATGCTGTGCTGCAACGGCAACATTATCTCTGTGGCCCAATCTTGCCTCGGCTTTTACAACGCATCCAGAATGCAGCAGCGCGCCTGGTGTTCAACTTACCAAAAGTAACCTCTGCCACGACCTCCACTGACTCCCGGTAATCGCTCACATTAGATTCAAGACACTGGCTTACGAGGCTGTCAGCAAAACTGCCCCTACCCTCCAAACATTCATCAGACCCCACGCCCCAGCTCCAGCGCTCCAGTTCATCAACTTCAGTTGGACAACTGGTACCACTTTCCCCTCAGAACAGGCAAACATCGCTCTGCCAAATCTCAACTCTTCTCTGCTCTGCCACCGCAGTGGTCAGGACGGGAGAGTCGCTCGCCAGCTTCAGCAAGAGACTCGAGGCCCACCTCTTCAGAATTCTTATGCAGGCTACCTAGCAATGAAACTTGTTCTATTAACCATGCAATTTGGAATACTTCCTGCTCTATTCTTATCTTTATGCACCACAGCAATATATTGCCGTCTCTTTCTACAAAAGCATCTGCCCATTGCCCTAAATGTAATTGTAATACACTTTGCAGTCTAGAAATTGTCTTTGTCGTCCGGGAGAGAAAGCACAAGAGAAAAACTGGAAAATCTCTCTCTCTCTCTGTCTCTCACTCTCTCTCTGCCTCTCTCTCTCTCTCATCCACAGTATTTCCGTAGCATTAGGTTATGTTTGGCACCCAGCACCATTAGGTATTCAGTGCATTCTGTGTGCCTTGGAACACAACACATTTTCTGTCCGTATGCCGACAGATTTACTTTGCTTTAACCTAACCTAGTATTTGTTTATCCTCCCTTTAATGAGTGAATGCCAATTCTGTGTGTGTGTGTGCGTGTGTGTGTGCAGGAAGAAATGAACATTCATTTCCACATGTGCATTCATTTAGATAGATTTGATTCTAGTGGTGAAGCAAAGCAGATGGTGGCGATACTATAGCATCACAGTGGATCACATGGCCATGTTACTCAAAGACATGTTCCCCCACCCCCCCGAAAATCAAAAGGAGTGTGTGGAGGTGTGGGTGGATAATCTTACTGTAAAACATACACATACAGTTTTCAGGAATCAGCTCCACCTAATGAGCTCCTATCTCTGGCTCCCCTACAGACAACCGCCACCGCAAAAACCAACCGCACACCGCCACAGAGTTATTATGATTCTGATTATTATTATGATTATTATTATGTAAGGTTAGGTCTAGTATCCACCCCCGGCACTGACACCAGCAGACGCATCGCTTGCCGTTATTTTAGCCGGCAGGGAGCCCTGTTGTGTTGGTTGGTGTCGGGGGTGAGCGAGGAGGAAAAGACGGAGTTCTCAGAATAACTCGGGTCTCTTGCGTGCTCGGTGATGTCACACGTTGCTGCTTGCCGTCGCTGGAACGCGAGCAGCCATCGCTCTCTCTCTTTAGGAGACCCTTATGTAGCAGTGGGTTAAAGGCGGGTGGGTATGAATCGCCCAGACTGGAGTCAGATGTTATGCGACGTCGGCTCTGGTGGCCTGAGACATCTAGCGGTCAATAATCCGTCGCCCCGCGCCCAATATACACCTGCATCTGCTTTCTTCTCTCTTGACAGACGTAGACAGATTTGCAGGCGGCGAGGGGTGGAAACGAGTGATCAGGAGGGTTAGCAGGTGGGGTGTCAGCTGCAGTCGAGTTAAGTAAAATAAAAGCAAGACAATCGGAAGAGGAAATATGGCTGAAGCCATTCCCGGTTCTTCCCTTGTCACTTGCAGAGTCCTTTCCGATGTATTCTCGAGTGTCAGTGTATTGAATCTAGTCTCTGTGTATACTTCAGTTTGGAGTAGGGCAGACTCAGTTGTGTCAAATAATGGATCTTTCGTGGTCGAGCAATGAATCATGTAGCTGTACATTAATTATAGATTTAGGTTACTTTGTGAAATCTTTGATGACACAGAGATACCACATGACCCCAGCATTGTGATCCTATTGGCTTACCAGCGTTGTTAGAAGTAGGAATCAAACGTCAGACAGAGATAAATCATGTAAATATACATTTAATAAATACAATATTTTGTGTTTATTGCATTTGTAAGCGGCCGAAATTAGGTTCCTCCGGAGGGTGGCTGGGCTCAGCCTTAGAGATAAGGTGAGGAGCTCAGACATCCGGAGGGAGCTCGGAGTAGAGCCGCTGCTCCTCCGCATCGAAAGGAGTCAGCTGAGGTGGTCCGGGCATCTGACCAGGATGCCCCCCGGGCGCCTCCCGTTAGAGGTCTTCCGGGCACGTCCGACTGGGAGGAGACCCCGGGGCAGACCCAGAACCCGCTGGAGGTATTACATATCTCATCTGGCCTGGGAACGCCTCGGGATCCCCCAGGAGGAACTAGAAAGCGTTGCTGGGGATAAGGACGCCTGGAGAGCCCTACTTAGCCAACTGCCTCCGCGACCCGGCCCCGGATAAGCAGAGGAGAATGGAATGGAATGGAATATTGCATTTGTATATTGTACATTTACATTTCTGGCATTTGGCTGATGTTTTATCCAAAGCGAGTACATTTGTTGAAGGAGACGGCAATATATTGCTGTGGTACATGAAGAGTAGAACATGATTCAAGCATCACGATTCAAGTCGATTACGGCCCCTCCGTTTCAACCTTCAAAAACCAGCCACAACAATGAGATATAAAGGAAAAGGCGATTATTTATTGGAAGTGGAAGCATAGGCTTCAAAGTGGACCAAGGCCAAAACAACAAACAACACAAAGCTGCTTCAGGTAAATCTATGGTCTAATGATAAAGAGAACTTTGGGCTATGTCTCCCTCCTTTCCTCAACCAAAACACAGGAGAAACAAAGCAAAATGGCAGTCCACTCCTACTGCTTTTAAATCTAAAGAAAACGTAATGGTTAACAATACTGAAACACAGAGGCACAGAGCTACACAGTCTATGGGTCGGATTCGTAGAGCGAAGACGTCTAGCCAAAGTTATTGAGCGGAGTGCTTAGGCTGGGGCATAGGGTCTGACGTTAAAACGATTCATATAACATAATATACATATTTTAATAAAAGCTATTATTTTGTTCAGCACCTTTCTTACAGCTCTGCGGTTGTATTATTTTTGCAAAATTATTCGTTGACGCTTAAATTGTGTCAATTGCAACTTCAAGTTATGGGTGAATTTGTTTATTGTCCAAACATGAGACGCACTGCAGTACAATGCGTTCATTTGCATAAAGTTAGCTAAAGCTTTTGTCCAATGCATCGTCCCTATGGAGAGATGAGGTCTGAAGCAATAGTCTGTGGTCTAAAGCCAACAACACGTCCCAACGAGGAAATATGCTGTATCTCACTGAAGCCACTCTCGGTTGTTCCCCCATCACCTCCTGAGTACTTACTGAGTATCACTGTGACACCACCGCCACTGTGGCTAAGCCAGCAAGGGAAAGAACGAGGACTTTTTATTCTGTGACAGGCGCTATTAGAGATGGGCTTTATTAAGAAGACGGTGTGTGTGTGTGTGTGTGCGTGTGTGTGTGTGGTAATGACCTCGCAGATTTGCACTTTGCTGTGTCTCTGGGCTGTCCTTCAAGGGACAGGGAGTTTGTGCATTATACTTCAGGTCTGAACTGTGAATTCAGATAGGCGTCATTAAGGAGTGTGCAGTGGGGCCTAGGGGACGGGGCATCTTGCTGACATCACAGGTTGGCCTGCGGACATGCAGCCAAAAAGGAACCACGACAAAATTCCTCTCCGTATTTATTGTTTGATACTTTTGACCTTTCGTACTAAACCCATACTGTATCATTCAACACAATACATTAAAGACATGTTATGAAACAAAATGGTCAAATCTGTTTCATCACAAAAAAAGTTGGATTTAGTGGCACAAATGGTCCAACGTTTCCACATTTTTGTTGTTGCAGAAACAGAGTTGATGTTGCAACATGCCGATGAAGCAACACTGGCTTATATTATAAAATCGGCCACGGTGACAGCTCTCCTCTCATATTATTTTCATATGCCAACCAACTTAGACCGATGAGCCCGAGTTGATTTTGTTGTGACAAAAATGTTGAAGTCAGAATTCCAAATGTTTTGGAGGACTCTGGGAGTGTGTGTGTGCTTGCTGGCTGGCTTAATTGGCCTCATCTGGCGGGGCTGCAAGCCTGCGGCAGATTGGAAAATCAGCACACCGCAGGTTAAGTCAGCCACCAGCACACACACTTGAGAGAGCACTACCAACTGCTCTGTGTCGTTCATTTCATATCAAACAATTGCAATAAACCGGACTTTCAACACCACGACCTGCCTGTATCCTCGGAGGAGCCCCGAACTAGGCAACGTGATGTGGCATTGTGTGCATTTGCTCCATGGACGGAATTCAGCATGCATTTGAGGTAGGAATTCAATTAAAGCGATGGTAACATCAGTGGAACAAAATGCAACCTAGCTAGACCACAGCGGGGTGGCCACTCACGCAGGGACACTCTGGCCTCTGCTCTCTTCGAGATGCGGAAAAGGGCAGATATTACTCATTTTCCACACCTCTAACTCCGTAGGCCACCGCTGAATCACCGTCATGAGTGATGAAACTGGCCTTTCACCCTTAAATGCATCATTTTTGCGACCCCACTAAAGTGGGCCGTGTGCTTCTGCAGCTATGTGGGATTTGCAGTGAAGCACTCCTGGTTCACGCTTGCATAAGGCGGTGTCTACACCCCTAAATACATCCGTAGTCTATAGAGGTAGTTTGCAGCCTTGTGATTGGTAAGATCCCATCGACCATGGATGGGACAGCACTTCCCTGACTCAACACACTGGCGACGACACAATTGAAGGAAAAACAATTTTTGGCAGTTGAAATGTTTTTTTTTCTCATTCGGAGATATTCTGTTGATACGTGGTTTTTGCTGTCACTGTCACACATACAGTCGTGGAAAAATTAGGACAACCCATTAAATATTCAGTTATTCATTAAGAAATGTTCATATATCAATGTCTAATCTTGTTTTTATTTATCTCTGGAATAGAAAGTGATCTAATTGCAGGTAAACAACAAAAAATAACATTGTTTTACTCATTAAACAAAAGACATCAACATAAATGCATATTCTAACTGAGGAAAAGGTTAGGACACCTTAACCCCTAATACCTAGTGTTACTCCCTAATACCTAGTGTTACTCCCTAATACCTAGTGTTACCCCCTAATACCTAGTGTTACTCCCTAATACCTAGTGTTACTTCCTAATACCTAGTGTTACCCCCTAATACCTAGTGTTACTCCCTAATACCTAGTGTTACTCCCTAATACCTAGTGTTACTTCCTAATACCTAGTGTTACCCCCTAATACCTAGTGTTCCTCCCTAATACCTAGTGTTACCCCCTAATACCTAGTGTTACTCCCTAATACCTAGTGTTACCCCCTTTGGCTGACATAACTTAACCTGTGTAATGTTTGAGGTGTTTCTTGCATGTACAGCCCGTTTCAAGTCACCCCACAGCATCTAAACGGGATTAAGATTCCAGGACTCTCCACTTCTTAGTTTTCAGCCAGTTCTTGGTGGATACTGGTATGTTTAGTCATTGTCATGTTGCAGGGTCCAGTTGAGCTTCAGCTTTAATTTTCTTACAGATGGTCTCACATGTTCCTCAAGCACCCTCTGATACACTGTAGAATTCATGCTAGATTCTATGATGGTGAGCTTGCCAGGTCCTGCTGCAGCACAGCATCCCCAAACCATGACACTTCCACCTCCATGCTTCACAGTTGGTATGAGGTTCTTTTCCTGGAACGCTGTATTTGGTGTGTCCTCTGTTCTGGTGTCCAAATAATTACATTTTAGACTCATCTGTCCAAAGAACATTATTCCAGATGTTTGCCAGAGAGATGTTCTCTCTGGCAAACTTCAGTCTGGCCTTAATGTTTCTCTTAGAGGGTAAAGGTTTCCTCCTTGCACACCTCCCGTGAAAGTTAAACTTGTGCAGTCTCTTTCTGATTGTAGAGGCATGCACTTGTACATCAACAGTCGCCAGAGCCTGCTGTAGGTCCCATGATGGCCAGACCTGGGCATGTTGGCAGTTGTTTTGAATGTCCTCCACTTGTACACTATTTTCTGGACAGTGGCTGATTTGAAAATCTTTTTAAATCCCTTACCAGACTCATAAGCTGCATGTTTTCATAGGGTGTCCTCATTTTTTCACATGACTGTACATGTCATGTGACACCTGCACAACCTGAGTTATTGTTTTTTTAAGAAACAGAGGGCAGAATCCATTCGATTCCCTGCCCTATTTGTTTCAAAACACCACATGGTACTCCACAGATATGTTTCTCCTTCCCTTTATTATCTACATTTTATATTGCAATGGGGACAGTTAAAACACACATGTACGCACGCACACACACACTCACACACACATACATATGCACACACACAAACAGACAGCAGTCACTGACACGAACACACACACACACGCATGCACGCATGCATGCACGTATGTACGCACATACACACACACACACACACACACAAACTGGATACACACAAACACATACACACACAATAAATGGATGCACATTGCCTTAGACAGGCAAGGCTACACACACACACACACACATATTCATGCCACTTTAATTTGTGTGACCTTTTGGGCCGATACAGTGACTTCTAATACCCTGCTCTTCATTGACGGCGTGTGTGTGTGTGTGTGGATGTGTGTGTGTGTGTGTGTGGATGTGTGTGAGTGTTTGTGGACCCTCTGCTCTGCTGAACCCTGGGTGGCCCCCCGTGTGAGGAACCCGTCACATTATGACATGGCTGAGCAAACATGCCCTCGAGCACCCGTCCCCTCCGCTCTGCCCTCGATCGCCCCCTCTCCCCTCTGCCACTGCTCATCAAACACAGGGGGGGGGGAGGACATAGAGGGTGAGTAGAGTAGAGAGATATGGTGAACGAGCGGTGATGAACAGAGGAGAAGAGAGAGGGAAAGGCAGTGAAGGGTGGAAGGAGAGAGAGAAAAAGCAGGTGTGGAGAGTGGGAGAGAAAGACTGGAGGAGAGCGCGAGCGAGGGCAGCGAGAGAGGGCGGAGAGAAAAGGAGAGAGAGAGAGGAAAAGAGACAGAGAGAAGGCGGAGAGAGAGAGAGAGAGAGAGGAGTTAGGATGACCGAGGTGCCACTGACTTGTAGCTCAAAGTGTGACCTTTGACCCGTGTGGTATTCGGGCCTGATGCCTGCACTGTTAAAGTTTAATCAGCGGACGAGGGACCCCACTGAGGGGAAACAACGTGCAAGACCAACATGCCCCCCCCACCCCCACAAGGTATCGGGTGGAAACACGACCAAATTTGGGACCTGGGCCACTTCACAACCGAGCTCCTTTTTCGGTGAAAGTGGCACAGGGCAGCTCTTTTTCTTCTTAAAACAACGGCGGTCAGACACAAGCAGATCCAATGTCCTGACCAGCCGCAGTGACGCCTCTGGAGAACCCCCCCCCACCCCACTGCGTTCTACACGTGTTATCTTTATGGGAGTACGTCCTCTTGGACGCAGGACTCGCGCTGTAAAGATCGCTTTTATGGGGAGACGTTGTCACCGATGTGCTGTTTTTATCTTTTTACGTGGAGAGAGAGGGGGGGGGGGGGGGGGCTGTGGTCTGGAATCCAAGTATCAAATCCGTTTCAAATTCATGATTTATGAGAACGTTTGCTGCTTTTCTTTTCTTTTTAAATACTTTGGTTGAATGGGGCCAAAGGGAGAAAGGTTTATGAAAATGACTGCTTAAAATAAAAAGACTCGTATATCAGGGACGTTTTAAGGATTTATATACAATGCACCCACTGTTCCTTGGGTAATAAATATGGTTTTACAGCTCAAATAATACCACCCAAAATACCTCACAATAATGGAGTGGAACCATTAATACCACTTCGTGACATTTTCAGGGCAAAAATACAAACTCAAAGCTCTCAGTGGCACGTTGCATCCTTTTATATACATTTTAATACTTTAAACGCAAATTGCTTTACATCATTTTATCATACTAAGTTCACCAAAGTACAATATTGATACATACATTGATCACAAATAAACACATGTATCCAACTCATTGTCACTTAGTTCAGTACACAGGTTATGAATGCCAGTGTTGATGGCAGGATTATGCATACATCATTATTTCTCCAAAAATGTCAGAATATTCACACAAATATATATATTAAAAAAACAAAACAACCCACTGTTAGGTATAGAGAGGGGCGAAGAGATAAATATGATGGATATTATATTAAAATGATAATGTCAGGTATATGTCCTATCTTCATTCCCACTCTGTGTGAAGCAGATCGAAAAACTGTCAAAGGAGCATTGATGGAGATATAAAGGAGTTTTTCACACACACAAACACACACGCACACACACACACACACACACACAAGAGCACAGACATGCACATACCAGCCCATGTACCACGCATCCAAGTACGTCTCTGTATCACCATGGCGACAAGGAAGGAGACCAATGAACCACTCGTGAGTCATGGATGCCTCATTTTATGTAGTGCTATTAATCCAAGTATTCAAGTTGTCATGTGCTCATTTCATGCCGTTTTGTTTCATATATCGTCTGTCAGAGTAGTCTCTTCCATGGAGTGAATCAGGGCAAAATCCACATTCAGGGAAATAGTTTCTAAACCAGTCACTGGAGTTTGTAACGATGACATGGCATTATGCTAGCACACTGACGCTATCCCGCCCGCTGGTGTCGTTCAGGTCGTACCGCTCCGTGTCCGTGTTGCAATGCATGTTGGGGGATTGCTTGCCAGGGCGGAGGAGTCGGGCGAAGTGGCGTCGGAAGGTCTCGGAGAGGCAGGCGTAGAGGATGGGGTTGGCGCAGCTCCACGCGTACGACAGCAGCACCACGAACTCGAAGCCCCGCGTAAAGTCGAGCACCGCGTCGGCGCCGTACAGCGAGCAGAAGTTGAATGCGTAGAAGGGCAGCCAGCACACGCCGAACACCACCACCACTGCCACCACCATCTTGGTCACCTGCTGCTCCAGCCGGTGGCCCTCGCGGTGGGGCACCGGTGCCGTCCCTGTCGCCGGCGCCCGCCGCTTGGACCTCAGCGTGACCAGCAGCGCGGCGTATGAGGCGGTCATCACGGTGAAGGGCAAGGCAAAGCCCAGCACGAAGGTGTAGGTGAGGAACCCCAGCCACCAGGCCTCGGAGCCCAGGGCGGGGTCCATGGTGCACTGGCCGTTGCGGGCCGAGAAGTGCAACGCCATGGGCAGCACTGGCACCAGTGAGAAGAGCCAGAGGCCCGCCGACACCGCCTTGGCGCGGCGCGGCGTCCTCCAGCGGGCAAAGCGCAGCGGGTCCGCTACCGCCATGTAGCGGTCCACGCTCATCACCGTCAGGCAGAAGACGCTGGTGAACTGGTTGATGCCATCCAGCACCATCACCAGCTTGCAGGCCACGTCGCCGAAGTCCCAGCGGTTCTTGAAGTTCTGGATGGCCACGAAGGGCAGGCCCACCATGAAGAGGCCGTCGGCCAGCGCCAGGTTGAAGATGTACACCGTGGTGGCCGACGCCATTTTGTCCAGCTTCAGGATGGCCACAGCGACCAAAGAGTTGCCCGCCAGGCCCAGCACACAGATGACCAGGTAGAGGACGGCGATGGTGATGCTGAAGGCGTCCATTGTCACCGGCAGGAACGCATCGTTGTGGTCCATGAGGGTATTGTTATTGTTGTTATTGTTGTTGTTGTTGTTAGCAATGTCGAGATCCGGTAGAAAGGAGTAGTCCATGTCGTGATGAGAGAATGTTTATTAATTGGATTCTTTTTTACAAACCTTTATACAATAAAAAAGGAAGAGAGAACGTCAACAAATGTCTCGCGCAAACGGTTGCCTTTTGACAAACGCGGACGTAAGACTCCGCATCCTCCCAGATCCTCAGCGGGGACACGCGCTTTGGCTGCCTCCACTCTTATCGTGAAGTCCGGAAAGTCATCCTTAAGTTCCTGCCGAAACCAACCAACAGACACACACACACACACGCCACAAAAACAGACGGTCCTGTATATAACAAACCAACAGCGGCTGAAACATGCCAAGGAAGCAGCAGGAGGAGGAGGTGAAGTTTGTTCGGACGGCTGGCCGGGACAAGTCTCCCTCCATGGGAACCCCTTATATATCCCTCTCCAGAGGCCATGCCTCCTGGTGTGTGTGAGTCTGGGAGTGTGTGAGTGTGTGTGTGTGTGGGCGTGAGGAGCTGTTTGGACTCCCCCTCCCTCAACCCCCCATCCAAACTCCTCTGTCAGTGATAAG